>VYZR01029929.1:47693-62739 GCA_013400675.1 Oxylabes madagascariensis
TTATAATTTAATTAATAAGGTATAATATGCAAAGCACAGTAATTTCAAACAGCTTGTAATGTCTCTAATGTACTTTCAATTTTTTATTTTACATAAGGGCTATATTCATTATGTGGTTATGATAAACATACTAATGAATTTTATTACAGGAACAAATTTAAACATGTAAATGAGATCAAATAGTATTAAAATGCAAACGATGGGGAAACTTATTACAAACTAACCTTGCCAACATACATGGAGGGATGTTACAAAAGGACTCGGGAAGTTGCACACTTGGTACAAAGTCAGTGCAGTCCTTTCACAAAGTCACTGAACACAAGAATTTCTGAACTCTCCAGTTTTAGTGTTGCATAAACTCTGTTGAACAAAAAAAGTTAACTCGAATCCTGGGCTTGCATGTAACTTTGGGTGACAATTAAAATCCCTTTTCTTGTTCCAGTGAACAGTAATCTGTGCATAATTACATTCAAATGAGATATTAGCATTTTTTGTGCTTACTCTTTGTTAATTGCAGAGTTCACTCACCATGGTGATGCTTTTGATAGAATCAAGCAACCTTATTGACCTGATGCTGCAAGGCATGTTTGGAAATTCTGCTGTATTCTTTTTTTTTATTCCTTTTTTTTTTTTTTTTTTTTTTTTTTTTTTTTCTTTTTTTTTTTTTTTTTTTTTTTTTTTTTGGCATTTTGAGGAGTCCTGCTGCTTTTATTACATTCCTGACACTTTTGTTAATAAATCATTGCAAAGTTAATGAAAATTGCATTCAGGCATATCCAAAATAATTGTGTCCTTTGTCATGCTAATAAATGGAAAGATGTTGATCCAATGGGTGAGTGCGTGCCCATTATGGGGAAGTTTGTGATACGTGCGCCTGTTGCGCTTGGACTTTCTGCCTTGGCAAATCACTCCATGTCAAAACAGGGATGGGGAAAACAAAAGTCAATATGTTTTATTTCAAAAGTTACACAACCTGCCTCTTAATTAGGCTGGAAAGCAGGGAAGGATTGAAATGTGTATATGAAGATGTACAGTTATGGTATTATCTGCAGGAATTGGCGACTGCCTTACCCCAGAATATCCTCTGGGATGAAAACAATTAAATATCTTTTTCTTCTTGCCTTCTGAACTTGCATGCTTATTAAACCCTAATGATAAAAGATAGAAAAAACCTCCTACTCTTAAGCTTCACTTTAATGCCGAGCTGTGGTGGAGGGAAATGAGCCAACAGCTGTGTGGGGCTTTTTAGAAGGGAGGGAGGTGACGATTTTTGGTTAACTCTCCTTTCCAGATAGACAGCTAGAAAAGTAAAATGCAGGTGAGATTAAATTCTGCCTTTTCTTTCACCGTGTTTATGAGTAGTGACTTCAGTGGCTTGAAGCCACCCTGAAAAAATTGGATTAGATTTTTGATGCAGGAAATCTTGTACATGTTGCAGTATAACTAAAAAAAATAAGAGAGTAAATGTTAAGGAAATGTTTACTTGGAAAAATGATATTTCATCCTGCAATGTTAGAGTTAAAAAATGTTAATAGCATAAAAATACAGGTAGTTCTAATCAAGAGTTCTTAATTTATGCACTAGCCCATCCTGCAGGTTTGAGGTGGGAATTAATTCTGCTACTCAATCAAAGAGTGTAGTTTTCAGAACTGTCACATTTGGTGTAAGATACAGGGTGTTTAAATGTGGATTTGTTGTGTTGTCTGAATGTGTATTTTTTCCTCGCCTAATTTCAAGAGTGGTATATTGCCCCAAGATGTGCAGATTTTTTTTTTTTTTAAATTAACAATAATTTAAAGCTCACTGAATCCTAATAAGGACATTTAGGTTCTTCAAACAGTATCTGCAAAATGCGGGCTTCAAATCTTCAACTCTTCATTTCATTTGCTCTTAAAGAGTAGTAGAGTCTTTTGCACATGAGGAGCCTCCTGACTGAGTGAAGTTTGCACAGGTGATGAGGGTGGGACACAGCTGGGAAAAGGGGGTGTGTTTGGGAGACTTAAAAGATGCCTTTCAAATGAGCTTTGGAAAACAGGCTGGAAAGAAGGGAAAGAGGTGTGTGCAGCAGTACTGGCAGCATCCTTGGAGAATTAGTTAAAATCTTATGACTTGTAAAAGTTGAAAAGAAACTTTATCTGAGAGCCGTAATCGCCCACTGTGTGATTTCTCCTCTGAAGCATTTGAGAAGTGTTTGGCCACTGATGACATCTGGAGGTGGAATTAAGGGAATCAGTGTGAGGCTGATCCAGGTTTAGAAGTGTGCTACACAGCTCTGTGTTTGTAGCAATGTTTTCCTCCATTTGCAGCATATTTATAAATCTTGGAAACATGAAATTATAGGCAATCAAAACAGGAAGGTGAAGCAGCGCAGTTTCAGGGCAGCGTGAAGGAAAGTCTCATTGCTCCTTTTTATTTTGGAACATTTTCTCTGCATGACAGAAATGGATGGGCTCTCTCCCTTCTAAATAGCCTCTGCGAAGATGTATATTTTCTAGAAATAGATAGCGAGTACCATTTGCTGTCAGGTTATTGACCAGGTCAGATCATCTGCCAAATTTAGATTGAGGGATTTAGCGGAGGGCAATTTATGGAGTTCAGCTTTCCACTTGGACTCCTTGCAACTCACTGGCGTGATGACGGGCTCATTGAAAGGGTAGAAATCCATTCCCCTGCTCCAGTATTTGCATCCAGGCTGATTCTGTGTTGTTCTCCCAGGCACTGAGGAGCTCCTGCTGTATTGCTGCCGAGCTCCAGCCCTATTCCGTGCCCGTTGGCGGGGGATGTTGAATTAGTATTGCAAGATGTGCCACTCTGACCTCCTCACAGCAATCCGTGTGATCCTGACCTAACTACAGGCTCCCGGTGATAGCACAAGGCAAAACATTATGCCAGCCCTGCCTGTGTTAGTGGGATTCCTCGACAGAGTTTCACCATGGTGATACTTGCTGAAAATCAGCAAATCCCTGCCATTTATGCTTTTAAAGCAATGCTAACACTTCAGCAGATAGTGCTGTAATGTGTATCCAGAGAGTGTTCACTGACTCTGAATGAAGTGACAGTAAAATCCTCATGAAGTATGAATAGGTTACTGCAATCCTCTTATAGCTGGAGTCTTACGAGTTTTCCCGAGTTCCTGCTTGTTTCTTCTGGTGCTCTTTTAGGTTTAGGCAATTCTTACGATAAACTTGCTAGTGGCTGTTTTACTCCATGATCTTGAAGGTCTTTTCCAGCCTAAATGCTTGTAGGGCGACTGAATTGTTCTCTGGGCCATTTGTACTTCACTGCAGGGGTTCCTGGGAAGCATTTTTTTGTTGTTGTTGCCAGTTTCTTTTGGTTGTTTGTTCTAGGAGTTGCATCCCTGCCCACTGAGGCATTTTCTGTGAGTGTGGTGTCCTGCAAGAGCTGGAGAGGCTGGTCCAGCAGCATATTTAATTACCTGGGGGTAGAATGTGTTTGCATGGGTCAGGTCATTCTACATCCGCTGCCATATTTCACAATCCCATTTTTAAAGTCATTTTATACAAAAAATGTGGCTTTGTAAAACTCTGCTAAATCAGAGTCAAGCTGCCTCCAGCAAACTTCAAAGGGTTGTTTTTTGGGGTTTTTTTTGCGTGTGTTACACATATCATCACACATGTATAAAATTTATATCGTGTTTATAAACTTTACAGTTGGTTTTACAAAGCTCTTACATTATAGTTCCCGGTCTTCTCGTGCAGAAATTGCTGCAACTTTTATCCCAGAGGCTGAATTCCTGTGTTAAAATATAACAAGCAGTGTAGGAACCTTTATTTTGGAAAGAGAATTGAGAATTGATGAGGATGAAGAAAATTTTGCTCAATGCTTTTTAAATAGTACAACATGAAAAACCAGTTGAATTTGATATTTGAACCATAGTAGGACTATTATTCCTGTTGAATGCTGTTGCTGAGTATTCTGGTTCTCAGTTTGAGGAGGAAAAACAATTAGAAATTTCAGGTAATAAAATTAATATCTCTTGGTTTTTTGAGGAAAGTTTACAAGAGGTTTAACTTCAGTCAGGCTAATGTGGAGAGTCAAAAAGCTCTCCTTGCATTTCTTGGCAGAGAATCTGATGCTAAACATGGAAAAGGGAACAAGATGAACCCAGGAAAAATCCCTCCTCAGAACAGCTGCTAACGAGCCTTTGGGGGCTGATAGTGACTTCCTGCGACCTGGCAGTGAAATCCCAGTTTTCCTCTGATGCAGATTCCAGCACGTGCAGGGATCAGTTTGCTTCGGATTGAACAACCCTTGCGTTGGCTCAACCCAGCTTTGACCAGGTGAGCATCTGCACGGGCTCAGAGTGCAGGGGGAGTCCCTGTGCAGTGCTGGGAAAGGGGCAGGCAGGAAGAGCCCCCTTTCCCAGGCTTTTGGGGGCACCCTGTGGGAAAGGCTCTGTCCTCGCCACTTCAGGTCGCTGAGTTTTGTGGATAAGCACAAAACTTGTCAGATGGCATCAGCACATCCTGCTGGGAACTTCCACAGCAGGGGTGGCCTGGGTCAGGAGAAAGGAGACCTGCAGAATGAGAAGCTTTGGAGCAAGAGATGGCAGAGTTATTTTCCTTTCTCAGAGAACAGAAGCAAACAAGAAGCCAGCATATGCTGGGAGTCTGAGCCCCCAGAATGTTTGCATGGTTTGAGAAAACATCACCAGTAAAACCTAAGTGGTTGCCACCTTGTATGGGTGAGTCATGTGCTCACAGTTCTGACTGTGAACAAAGTCAAAAATACAGATTTTTTGGCAGTCGTAGAAAGCAGGAGACAATTCATCACAACTTATGAGAACTGCAGCATACAGAGCACATTTCCTTTGTTATTCCTGCCTTAATTTGTCATATACACAATTCCCACAAACTCTTTTTAAGGGGTTTCCCCCCCACCATTTATTGTAACTACAGGGTCTCCCTTTGCCCCTCATTTAGGAATGTCTTACAATTCCCTGCAAATCTTCCTACTAAAAAAAAAGAAAAAGCCATGTAGTTCTTGGAGGAAGTCCAAGACTATCATAAAAATAATCAAAATAAATATCAGTGATTTTAAAATTAAGCTGAGAGAATCAATACCTAACCCCAGCAGATCCTTGGCACTCTATATTTAGAAAAGTGAAGTAGCTGAGCTTATAGATGAGTATTTCTTTTCCGTGTGCTGGTGCATACTCTGTGCAGTCAGTGTCTATTTAAAACATTGTGCGGGAACACCTCCATAACCCAAATTCCTGTTGAATTTAGTGGATGTTTTGTGAATGGATATACTCTAAAGAATTAAAGTTTCAGACTTTTTAGAGGAGTGGTTTGATTTCTATGAGGAATTATCAAATTCAAGAGAAAAGGAAATTGATTTTGTCAGATATTGATGCATAATCATATTCTTATCCTACATAAAATGAGCTAGAATTTATTTTTTGGATTCACATGAATATGGGAGAGAAGATGTGTTGTATTATTCATGAGCAGATAATGACAGGACAGGGGGCAATGGTTCTAAAGTCACAGAGGGGAGGGTTAGATGGGGTATTGGGGAGAAATTGTTCCCTGTGAGGGTGGGGAGGCCCTGGCACAGGTTGCCCAGAGAAGCTGGAAGTGTCCCATCCCCGGAAATGTCCAAGGCCAGGTTGGACAGGGCTTGGAGCAACCTGGGACAGTGGAAGGTGTCCTTGCCCACGGCAGAGGGTGGAGCTGGATGGGCTTTAAAGTCTCTTCCAAGCCAAACCATTCCATTTTCCTTCGGTCCCTTCCCCACACTCACGGCCTGCTCTGAGCATGGGCAGGACGTTTGGAGTTTGTCCTTTTAGCCCAGAAGAGCAGAGCCACTGCAGCCTGAGCATAGCCCTGCTGAGCGTGCAGTGGTAGCTGAGATTGCTCTGTGGATCTCAGCATACAGCAAAGGTGATGGATTGCTGGTCCTGCTTGCTCCCAGCTGGGAAGCAGAGCGGCAGCGGGGCGATGCCTTAGGGCAATGCCAATTTTTTGTTTTATAATTAGCCATGGCACCAGTTTTCCCCACTGGAGGGCACGGTACAGGCCTCCTGATCAGCTGCGAACTAGCAGCACCACTAAACTGTAATTTCTGTGTAATTTCATGCTGTTACATGATAACTTTAAACCCTGCTTGCTGTTGAAAGTTCTCTAATTGCACAGTTGTTTCAGTGAGGCTTTAAAACATTACGGGTGCGCTGCCGTTTTATGGGTCACCCACAACAACCTTGATGCTCTTCTACACATCCTGGTACAGGCAAATTCCAGCAGTGGAGTGTTATTTTAATCTGATTGTCAGGAAGTTTGTGCCATGTGCTATAAAGCTTCGAAAGTGTGCTTTGAAAGTTACACAGAAGAGAAAAATAACAAACAGTGGTGTAGGTGTGGGAATCTTTCCTGGTTTCCTTTCTGTAATTAAGACATGAAAGATCATAAGCTACATTCCAAGGGTTGGTTACACAAATTTTAACATTTCTTTACATTCTCTTGATATTACTGCAGCTCATGCAGTTATATTATGCACTCTGACGTCTATGTCATGTCATGTTTGCTCAACTCTTTTACTAGAAATCAAAACTAGAAGTTTGTTGTTGTCTTGGGGTTTTTTTCCCCCAATTCTTTCTCTGCAGGGTCAGCGCAGCTAAAAGAAAATGAAGCTGTCTGCTCTCAGCTTATGCATCATCACCAACACTAAACATGCCAAGTTCAGAACCTGTATTTTGTTATCTGACTATTGTTGATAGCAGAAAAAAAGACAGCTTGATTTTCATTAGCAGGCCTGACCTTACAGGGCTGGGAGCAAGGGAAAGAAATGTATTTTGACTTGAAGTAAACTGAGGAAACATGACATGGAAGTCAGAGAGGGATTATATATGCATCCCTAAGGTGTCATTTTTAACAAACCATCGTCTTTCACTTGAGGAAATTCTGAATAAACCACTGGAGAGATTACTGTAGCTGTCCAGCTGGCAAGGGCCAATACTTCTGACTCTGAATTATGCATTATCCTTTGCTGCTGCTTTTTATTTTTCCTTTCTCCTTTTGACAACTGTTTCTCTTGCCCTTACTGGGGATAGAGATGAAAATATACGGTCTTTGAAATATGAAAATTCAGACTTCTTAGCTTTTTTGCTTATGTAGCTCATTCTAAGAGTGCGTTTTATAGGCTTGTGTAAGCTTGCCTTTTCAAAATTGTTTAATTTTCTTCATACGGCATAGATTGACATAAGAAATCCTTCTTTATGCTCATTCCAAGGCCAAACATTAGGCTGGGAGAAGTGTTTCCTTCAGTTCCAGTTGCTCTGAATTTCTTTCTCTTCTTCTATCACTTATATTGTTTGTTATTCCTTTCCCTCCTGCCTGTGTGTTAAAGGTTAGGGAGATATTCTGGAAACCTGGATTCAGACAGAGTTTCCATTCAGAGCTGTGGCTCAGGGAATGAATCTCAAGTTAGGTTTCTTTCCTATCCTTCTGCTTTGTGAAGCCCACTGCGAGGCAAACCGGGAGCTGCTCCATCCTGCTGCTTTTGGACACTGCTGGAGTTCCTTCCCGAGAGTGTTTGGGGAAAGGATGAACAGTTTTAGAAGAACAAAATTTGGCCCTGAATCTTAAGCACTGTAACCCTGTTTGGGAAGTTATACCAACTGTTCTATAAATCAGCCAGCAATGTGCTGTCAGTGCTGAATTTTACTTTTAAAGCACAAGTCCAAAATAGAGACAGAATTCAAAGAAGAATTCCAGAGAGCAAAACTTTTGCCAGAAGCTTCTGATGCAATTAAGGAGACTGGTCTGTGTGTCATGCCACAAGAAAGTGTAGCAGTTGTCCCTCCTGTGCTCTACCTGTGCCTCTTTGATTTTTCTGCCCATCTGATTTGTCCTGAGCAGAGAAATGGAGATTCCTCTGCTTACAGCTTGTGGAGGTGAATCTGTTGGAATTTGCTCAAGGAAAAAAACCCACTTCAGGCATTTTCCGCAAGAAGGCTATAGGTAATGCAGAGATGTCCAAAGGGCACAGCCAGGTCACAAGCTCTCCATCCCACCCCATTCCCAAGGGAGCTCTGGCAGCAGAAGCTCGCTCTCCTGTTATTCCGCTGTTGTTGGCGCTGGATGTCGGGAGCCAAGTGGGAATGCTGTCACTCTCTGCCGTAGGTGGCCTCAGTCCTTGGCAGTCCTCACGCTCCCAGTTTGCACCCTTCCCAATCCAGGGGTTTATATCAGGTGAAGCTGAACTCTCTGGAAGGCTGCTCAGCAAAGTTGCTATTGAAGTGACACCGCCAGCTGTAATCTTCTTGGGTTTCGCTGGAATTTTAGTGCCAAAAAGTTGACAAAGTCCAGATTGTAGCTTTAAAACTGCCAGGCAAACTAATCCTGTATAATTTTGTGTAAGTGGGGGGGAGTACTTGGTAGTTAAAAGATGACACTTGACATCCCTTTTCTTTATTCTGTTTTATTAAAGACAACTCTTTAAATTTACTCGAAGGCAAACAGAGATATTGTCATGTAGAAGCATTTACATGATAAGATACTGTTAGTTATTGAAGTGATAAGATGAATTTCAGTGCAATTATGGTTTAGATAGAAGTGGAGAATGGGGATATACTTTATTTAACTTTCTCATATTTTAAAAACATTGTACTTGAACATTTTTGTAGAAATTTTGAAACTCGGACTTATAGACTATAAGTCTTAATTTCCTAAACTATCATAGTACTACAGATTTACACCAAAAAAATATTAAAAAAAACCTTCAAGAAACCAAAGTGTTCTTTTTAGTGTTTCTCTGAGTGGTATAGTACTGATGTTTGAATAGGGGAGGAAAAGATAGAAGTACTTAATGCTATAAAAAATGATAAATCCTTAATTCTTTAAGAGTGTGTCAGCCTTTTCAGGGTGTTGGTGAGAATATTCTTTTTTACTTCTTTCTTCTTCCCAACAATATGGCAATCTTGCTGAAATACTCCTTCTCCACCTTTCATGTAATGTGAAATATTTTACTTTTGTTTTTGTCTTGTTTATTTTGCTAAACAGTAACTTTTTGCTGGTATTAACCAAACAAAAACTATGGAACAAAGTATCTGCTGTCTTCGGAAATCATATGTGGTGATACAGGATGTAAAGTGTGATGACACATGGAGAAAACACATGATGAGATAAGGAATTGGTATTTCACATGCAGATCCAGACATATATCCACTGTTCCCTGTGGTCCTGGTGCCATTGCAATTTTCCATGTGCCTACATGGTGAGCAATCCCTGTCTGTTGGAGTCTGCATGGAAAATCAGCCAAACCCCTGGGTGATGCAAGAAAACAACAGTCAAAAAAGGAGGAGAGAATTCATCTCAAGAAAAAAAGGGTTTATGCTCTCTCCAAGAGATGATCCCAGCTCAATGGAGAGAGAAGCAGAACCGTTTAAGCACCAGCCATGGCACTGAATTAATTATTTTAGGACAGAGTGCTTACGGTCAGGTCCGTTCTGCTGTCTGGGCTGCAGGGTGACATGAGTCCAAGGCTTCATCTGGATGTTTCCTGGTGGATGTCAGGGGTTGCAAATGCCTTTAAATGTTCATAACCTTGACAGGGAAATCTGTGAATACCCATATGGTTGATTAAGCTGCCACCTGCGTTCTGGCATTAGAATATATATGAATTTTTGATTTTCACGCTACTAATTTGGAGTAGTTAATGTTGCTGTCCCACTGTGCAAAATTTTCTCAAAGATAAGAATACAGTTTTGTGGGGGTTTTGTCTGGTTTGGATATTTTTTCTAGAGATCTTTAGTCATCCCCTAAATAAATGCTGTTTATATGCTGTCAGCTTGTAGGACTATCAGTGAGTGTTTGTCCACCTTGCCCTGTATGACCTTGACCATTACGTCAGCTCAGAAATTAAAACCAGAAAAATCATATACTCCTGTATTTGTCAGAATAAGATTGTTTTGACTCTAACTCATCAGCCTGGTTGGTTCTTTGCACTGTTTCCCACTAAACTCCAGCTCCAAAATGGCAAAGGGCCATTGTGAGTCAGGATGTGGTATTTCTATTGTTGGTGCTAAAGCATGTGTGAAATATGGAAGTGCTGCTGCTTAGAATCTTTCCATGACCATTAATTATTTATTATGTTGTGATAACAAAGTTGCTTTTTAAAATCTTAAAAGAAGTGTGGGGTTTTGGATCGGTAAGAAATTAGTGGGGAAGGCTTCTGCACAATATGGCTTTTTCACACTGCCTCATTTTCAGCAGCTGACTTTAAGTGTGCAAAGTCAGGGTCTGAGCTGCTTAGAAAACTCAACATAGTGCTCAACTGGGAGCCTACTTATTTTTATAGATTATTTAGGAGACCTGCTCCTGCCAGGGTAGATGATGTGAATATATCTCTCTATGGTAAGTCATCATATTAAAGGAAAAGAAGGCCTTCTGAAATTTAAAAAGGGCCACAGGTAATTAGTATTAAATCTGCTTTCTGTGTCATTGAAAGGAGTGGAATCTGGCCCAAGACTTATGGTGTGGTTCCTGTTTGACATAGGGACACTCTAAGCAACTTTAGCTCTCTTAAAATCAGCCCTATTCCACGGCATGGGAGTTGAAACAAACCAGTTGCAGAAGGTAAATGTCACACATAGGTGACAACACAGGGTAATCCTTCTCCTTCTGAGAAGGCAAGTCCTGGTTTTAATTTTGTTTTCTCTGTAATGGTGCCACTTACAGCATATGATGAATGTACATCCAAATTAGTGTTGATAAA
Organism: Oxylabes madagascariensis; assembly: GCA_013400675.1. Classification (NCBI taxonomy): domain Eukaryota; kingdom Metazoa; phylum Chordata; class Aves; order Passeriformes; family Timaliidae; genus Oxylabes; species Oxylabes madagascariensis. Next base: position 58,431 of record VYZR01029929.1, read on the forward strand.
TAATGCAAGTCACTTGAGTTAATTTTTCTTGCTGAGCATATCTTCAGCATGAGCAAATCCTAATCAAAGATGAGCATAACACAGAGAAATCCAAGTTGTGAGTTCATTGCACAATGGAGTCTGAATAGTGTTGCAGTGACAGCTCCTGTGCCCAAATGAACATCTGGGTTTTAAAGACACAGTTCACTCAGGAGTACACTTAGGCCTTGGAAAGAGCTTAAAGGTGCTGTTCGAGAAACTGAACCAAGATGATGGCCCAGCTGGTTTTCCTTCCCACCAGAAATAGATAGGCACTGTCCCTCCTCCTTAACATACACGTTGTCCCGCTGCTCAGTATAAACCACAGCCCTGTTGCTTCAGGACACCTCAAGGGTCTGGCAGGGCAACCATCACACTCATCTTGTCCTTCCTTTTAAATATTCAGTAACCTTATTTCTGCCCTAAGTGCTTCTCTTGTTATTTGGAAACACTGCGGAAGGTGAATGGAAACTTCCAGAGGTCTGCTGGAAGTACTGATTTAGAGTGAATTTTCACACTTGACTGGGACTCCAGAACTGTCCTCAGGACTGACTCTGAAGGGAAATGGACATGAGAGGAAACCAGGAGTTCACATTTTAATTCTCTCTAGGAGTAAAAATATTTCATTTTTATTTTTTCTTTAATGCCTATTAAACTTCTAACTGTGAATACTTGATTAAAAATCATATGTAATGACTATTTTAGACCATGTCCTTAGGTGCCTTTGTAACTCCATGATTGCCTGCTCTCTCCAGAGGCACTGAAACATCTTAAAATGGAAGCCAGGGTGTCTGGATAGTTGCTTGGCAAATGTTATTAAAAGCATCAAATCCCTGAACTGGAGGCTTCATTACTTGGTGATATTTCTGCATGAACGATGGGACTGTGGTAAAATGTTCTTTTAAAACACAGAGAAGGTGATAAGAATTAATTGATCTTAAAAATATACATTTCATCTCCAGCCGGGTTTATGCACACCTGGTAATGCTCCTGAGAGAAGGGCAGGGGCCCGAAGGAAAGAGGAGGCTGTGGAGGAGGCCAGGCCTGTTCCTATTAACTGCTTTATCCCTGGAACTTGCACGGAAACTCCACCTCCTTTTTAAGACATGCACACTGTGCTTCCCAGCCTGTGAGCTATAGCTTCCTGAAAAGACATTCTTTATTTCCATGGCATGCTGCAAAAATGGAGCAGCATGGAGCCCCGAATTAATAATTTGCTGAAAGAATTTCATCCATCCGGGAAGAGAGTTAAGCTACTGCCTCCTGGTTTTGTCTTTGTCCCTGTAATTAATCAGATACCTAAAGAGTCTTGGAAGAAATTCAAGGGAAAAAGAAGGCAAGCTGCAGCTTTGCTGTATCTTCCTTGTGACTCCCAGGAGGATTTTCACTGCACTTTTCCCTGTCTTAAATGTTCTGTTGAATGTTCCCTCCTATTTGTCATAATTTTCTCAAAATCTTCCTATATAGGTACAGTTGTATGCACATATGTATGTATTTATATGCACACATGTATGGATTCTGTCCCAAGAAGTGCAGACCCTTTGCCTTTTGAGTTATCTTGCATCATTCCTTGGCAGGAGTTTTTCTCTTCTGAAGCACTAATACACTGGATTTGTGGAGGACGTTTTTGGTTCAGACAAGAGTGTCCATGGCTGAATTTTTCCAAAATGAACCTGAATTTGGCTTCCTGTATTAATATGTATAGCGTTACCTGTAACTTCAGTGGGGATGATGCATGTTCAACACCTTGGAAATCAGGTCACTGTTTAAGGGTTTTAATATGAATAAGGTGCCTAAGGTGGGAGATTTTGGCATTAGTGAATTGCCTCAGGTCACAGAGCAAATCAATGGCAGAGTCAGCATTAGCAGCCAGGATGTTTTGCAGGCAGGCAGAGTTGCTGTAGCCAACTCCATAAATATGTCTGTATATACCTTGATGTAAGTAATTAATTCAACCCATAGTGTTTTTGCACTCTTCTGTAATGTTATGGCTGAAGGCAACATTGCTTTTCCATTAAAGCCTCAGCAGCCCCATGCTTGCTTCAAGTCAGGTCCCAAATCTACAGCTGGGAGTCAAATCCAAACCAACAGCTGCCATTTTCTTCTTCTGGGAAGGATTCAGCCTAACAGGGAAACTGAGGCATTTCTCTTCAAGGCTTGGCCCTGGAAAAAAAGGTCTCAGAGACCACAAACCATAGTCTTGGCTTACAGAGGAGGGTTTGTTTAACTACTGGGGGTTATCCCAGTGACAAGTTCATCCTTATTTGATAATAATGAAACAGAATTTTGATGCATTTGCTTGACTAAGATTGCCATCTGGGAAATAAAATGTTTTGTGAGTGTTTATAACAATCATGGTTTAAGCCAAAATTGACTTATCATGATTGCTGCAAATAATGCTGCAATGTCCTGATTGAGCCTGGTATTTCTTCTTTGTTGGGTGGATAAAATGTATTTTGAGGACTTTTTGATTTTTCAAAGTATTTTGTGCAGTATAAATCATGCATTTTTCAAAGCAATGATTATAACTGAATATCCTCGGTACTGGAACTCAAAACAAGAAAAAGGTTGTTTATATTATTTTTGAGTGTTACATGTATTCCGTTTTTGCTTTTTAGCTTGACTGCAGATTGTTCCTTTTGAATTTTGACTAGGATGGGTTTGAATTTCATGGGTTTGGACTTTTTTTCTAAACATTGTAGTTCCAGTGAAGGAAAAAGTTTCTGTCTTGGGAAAGAGCAGTTCCGCAAAGCGTGCCAGATCTGGATCATTCCAAGACTGCCCAGGAATGTCATCTTCATTTCTTAGATGTGAAATAATCTGCAGGGAGAAAAGTTGGAGAAATTCTGTAACTTTCCCGAGTTTCTGTTTATTTCCTTTTCTTCAGCATAGTACAAATTGAAAATATCAGCTTGACTTGCCAAAAGGACGGGAGTCCTGTCTTTTGCTCGCTCAAGAAACTTTCCGTTTACCAATAGTACCAACTTTCTCACACTGTCTCAATGGTTGGATTCAGTGCAGAAAACGGTGGTAAAAGATTGGCTCTTCCCGTTCATTCTCTCTTCCCAGACTGTTTTCCAGCTACTGCCAACTATAGTGTTGTAAGATTTTGTACAGTTTTTATTTTTGCAATGTGGACATCTGTCCAGTGGGAACAGAAGTGAGAATTTCAGAGTTTAATGGAAACCTGATAACTCAGTTATGAAAATGCTAATTAAGGCATATTTAAATGAGGCCTTTACAAATGATAGTTTTTATGACTAAAATCCCTTCCCACTTATCATCTGCTCAAATGACTGATGGAAAAAATTAACTGTTAAATTTGAAAACAAAGCAACTGTAGGACTCAGGGATTGTACACTGTCACTGTGATTTCTTTACATTTGCATGCGGTGTATTTTATGCTTTCAAAAAAAGGATATTAAGTGAAATGATGTGTTTCAAGGTTCTCTCCTATTTCTGAGTTTGCTAGTACATGTTTTCTTGCACTTAGAACTTCCAATACTCAAACTTTCACCAGTTTCTTAATATGGATTATTTATGGTACTGGGAATTGTATCCTTACATGGTGTGGATCCATGGATCCAGAAGTGTGGGAGAAAGCCATTGCAGGGGGAAAAAAGTTCTGTCTTAAGCAGAAGCTAACGGATCTTTGTAGATGAATAAACACAAGAACTTTTCTACATCTTTTGCACAGTGTGGCCAACACCCCCTGGTGCAGTGTGAGTTTGCTGAATTAGGCACCGTTTCACACCCCCCTTTCTGCCTGTCAGAGAGGTGCCAGCTTCCAGGAGAGACTGGTGCTGCAAAGGCTCTCCAGAGCTCTGCGTCCTCAAACTGCTTCTCACAGGAAGATCGAAGTGCACTCCCCAGTCTGGGGTATGCACTGAGTCCTCTTGCCAGAGGACACCCTGAGAATACTGAGCCCAGCTGCTGTATTTTAGTTGGATTGGGTGCCCTGTAGGTGCCACATTTACCAGGATGAAGCTCTGGCTCTTGTCTGGGTCTCCTCTTTGACCAAGTGCTTATGGGGAAAATGTGCTTTTTAACAATCATATTTTTAAATCTCTTAAATGCACATTTTCCTACATTCGAGTAGTTCTCCAAACCAAGCAGGACATGATCATGCATAGAATATGGGGTGCAAGGTTTAGAGCAGCTCTCTTCATTTGTCTTTCATATAAAATATCCGTAGTGGATATTCCCTCTAAAACAGGAATGAGTCCCAGGATAAGGAAATAATTTTGTTTCTCATCAAACTTGTTCCGCTTGCAGGATTTTTGTTTTCATG
>VYZR01029939.1:20444-34030 GCA_013400675.1 Oxylabes madagascariensis
AAAAGGTTGTAAAATGTTTGAACAGGCTGCCCAGGGAAATGATGGAGCCACTATCTGTGGAAGCGTTCAGAAAACATGTAGAGGTGGCACTTGAGGACATGGTTTAGTGGTGAACGTGGTGATGGTGCTGGGTTGACAGCTGGACTTGATGATCTTAAAGGTCTTTTCCAACTTTAATGATTCTTTGATTCTACAGCTTTCCACCAGGAGCAAACCATGCATCATCACTCATTCATTCCTTATCCCCAAGCAGGAAATCTTTTCAGATCAGAAATGCCTTGGATGATCTTTCAGTCCCCAGAGCCTGTCTGTGGCCCACAACAAGCCTTAAACAGGGGATGGGAAATTCCAGCAGCATGGGGAAACACAGGAAAGCCCAAAGGCAGCACCCCACCCACCACCTCCACAGCTGGGCTGGTGTGACTGGAGCACAGGGAGGGAGCCTGGACAGAGTACACAGAGCCCCAGTGCACGGTAGATAAGGGCAGATTCAGAGAATTACAACCACATAAATTTTGCCAAAACAAACAAACGTGAAAACGAGGCCAGCCACTCACAGCAGGGCACCCAAAGATAAGGATCCCAATCCCAGACTCAGCTGTCACCATGGCACATTTTGCAGCCTGAAGCCCCAGGCCGTCCCCCAAGGAAGCAGAGGACACTCCTTCCCACTGCCTTGACCCACAGGGGTGGCTACAGGGACATTTATTGCCACCACTCACAAAATTCCCAAAGATTGCTTTCAAATTAGGGTAATTTCAAAACCTAGAACCCTTGAACAGGAAGCCACTATAGTTTTTTACTGCATATCAGCATATATCCCTCTCCAAGGTGTGTTAAATCTCTCTCCTTGAACTAATTACAGGACAGGCCTCTAAATGATGCCTCATCATGTTTATTGGTTGCTTTCAGATTAAGACCAGAAGTAATCACCCAGTTTCGGTACAGGCTGTTACATCATAAAACTTTCTCTAAGAAACCAGACTGTAATTTCCACTTGCAAACTCACTCATTAGCTTTCTATTAACTAATGGCTTTTACCTAGAGGTAAAAGGACTGTTGCTGTGGTTACATGAGGTTACATTTAAAAGAATGACAGAAAATTGCCTTGATGTGGGCAAGGACTAACAAGGTGGCATTTTTCAGCTCAGGGTACACTCAGGATTTCACAAAGTCATGGAGAAAGGTGCATCCCCCACCCTCCTACAAGTGCCAGTAACAGTCACTTTGCATAAATCTGTTTTCAAAAGCCAAAAGCACGCAAGGGAGGGAGGGGAATAAAACACATGCTTGAAAAAATTACCAGTGACTAAGCTTCCAGGCTTTGCCAGGTGCACAATGAGAAGCTTCCACCTTGGCAGCAGCCTTCATTCAGCTGCTAGGTGATTTTGGCTAGTCCTTTCAGAATTACTGCTGCCTTCTCCAGCTGGTGTCTGCTCCACCTTGTGTGACCATTCATTCCGTGCCCAGTGCTGGAGGGTGCCAGATGAAGTGGAAGAGCTGGAAAAACAAATCAGTTCCTTCCGTTTGTCTTGCCCACTTGGTTCACAACAACTTTGATATCAGCGTCACACTCTGTGGTCACCACACAGGGAGAGTTTTAAGAGCATTAAGCCTTGGACAGCAGCATTTAGAGCCTTTCTCACCCCATCCCTCCTGCACTGGAAAGGGACAATTGGAATCCATTTGCTTTGGGGCACAAAGCCCTGCTATTCCTACTGGGAACATTTGGTTACCTCACTACTTGATTAATTTCATTTTATTGCAGGCTGAGCTAGTGCGCTCAATAAATGGCCTTGCACATATGATGCAAAAGTTGGATGACGAAGTTTGTCAAGGAGCTCATAATTTTACAATTTAATCATATGCTTTACAATTTAATCATACGCTTTACAATTTAATCATACGCTTTACAATTTAATAATATATTTTAATTGCACCCAATGCCTTAGTTATTTCAGACAGGTTAGCATGTTAAAGAGTTATTAATTAGCATTGAATTCCTCAGGAAGTGATTATTCATTGCAAAGCCTTACTCAATTATTTGAACGTCTGGAAAAAAAAAAAGTCCTAAACAATTCCTCCAGCTGATTTAAATGAACAATAAATGGGTCAAATTTCAAATTTGAAAAGGAAAAACTACAAAGAAAAAACTGTTAGTTTCCAAACTTCCATTTCACTTGAACCAGAAATGGAAAATAAGAAAAATGAAATATCAAATAGAAACTGCTTTAAGTGCTTATCCACATGGTGCATGAAACATCTTAAACCAGCTCAGCTGAGCAGACAGGAACAAATCTCTCCTTTAGGGTACTGGAAGCATCAAGTTAAGTCAACTCAAACCAGAAGGAAATTATTTCAACTAAACAGCACTAAATTAAGCTAAATTAAGGGTCAGGTGCTCCAGCTAGACCCGTCTGAAGCACTCCTGTGGTTCAATTCTGCTTCCTTAAAAAAGGCCTGCATTGCTCTCTTTTTATACACAAGCTTAACTTCAGTAGGGAAGTAACACCAGCATGTTGATGCAAGGGAGCTCAACATTCTCACGCAATTCAGATGCAATTTAGTATTTCATCTCTGATCTCAGTCACTCCCCAATCCAAAACTTCCAAAGAGGCATTTGTGAGAACCAGAAACTCCACAGGGACTCCGTGGGAGTAAGCCAGCCAATGTCAGGGACACAAACAAACCAGCAGTGCTGGAGCAACCACCACCCTCGTGTTTTCCTGGAGCCAGAATCAAAACTGTCAGAAAATGACCGACCCTCCAGGAGAATGATACAACTGTCAGGAGCTCTGACTTGTGGGTCATTCCTGTCTGCTGCCACTGCACTTTGAAAAGGCCTGTTAGCTGGCCACGCGTGCCAAAATTTTTAGCTGTTTCTGACTAAGGAGATTATCACAAGGACCACCTCTATGAACAGAGAGGGTGGGCACAGCCACAGTACCACAGAGCACCAGCTGCTAGGCCAGACACCTTCAGCATGGCCACAGACAGGAGAGGTTGGTGTGGAACCCTGGCCCAGCAGAACAAGTTTGCTCCTGGCATTTTTGCAGCCTTATGTGGAGTGGGACATCTGCACAAAGCTGAGAGGGCGGATGAACTCTTCTCCTGTCACAGGCAACCACGATGAGAGGACACAGCCTCGAATGGCACCTGGGGAGGTTCAGGCTGGGCACCAGGAAGAATTTCTTCACAGGAAGGGTTGTTAAGCATTAGAGTGGGCTGCACAGGATGGTGGAGCACCCCTGGAGGTGTTTAGGAAACAACTGGACGCGGCACTCTGGTCTGGCTGACAAAGTGGTGATCAGATAAAGGTTAGACTATCTCAGACGTCTTTTCCAACCTAAAAGAGTCCGTGATAGGAGTGACCACCAGTGCCTCAGTTTCAATGATAACAGTTAGGCAGGAAGGAAACAAATATGGAATAAGCTTCCATAAATGTATACCCTTGCCTGCAACATTAACCTGTTGCCCACGCAGCCTTTCTGAGAAAATTGTTTTCTTTATGTATCAAGACTTTTCCCACACTTTAAATATCAACAAATGGTTGGCAGATGGTTTGCACTGAGCATCAGGAAGGGGCTGCTGAACAATTCACAACCAGGGCTTGGCCACGAGGAGAGAGGGAAGAACACAGAAATCCAGGTCTCCCTCCCCAGGAAGCCACATTGTGCCGGGAGCAACAGGCAGGAGAAGAGCCCCAGCACCTTCCCCACACAGAGCTTCCTCAGTGGGAGGAGAACCTTGGCTAAACCACTGCTTTCACCATCAGCATTATCTCTGGAGCACACAGAGAGGAGCAATCACTCAGATATTTGTACTCCTTAATCCATGAGATCCCATGAGGATGGCAAAAGGAAGCCCAAACTCCACATTCTTTCCTATCTCCGCTCTGGCTCCATTTTGGATTTCTTTTCCTGAGAAAGTACCTGATTTTAAAGCCTCCTCAAAGAAACTCTCTTCATTTGCCTTACAGACTTATTATTTTGTTGGTAGATGTGCAGCTTTGATGGTATTTGGCAGTTTGTAGAACGGTGCCTACACCTTCTGATAAATACAACACCCATCAGGTTTCTCCACTTCCTTTGCTCTCAGCTGGCTGCAGAACAAGAATCCCTTCACTGGGCTGAGAGCTGAGGGCTAGTCAGTGCAGGGCTTGTGACTCACACCTGTCCTGCACACAAAAATACATTCTTTGTATTGCAAGAGTGTATGCAGAATGCAAACACGCACTGAATCTACAGACACAGAGTGTAAATGATAGAAATTATATAATAACACACCGTGGTTTACATACACAAATTGAAAGAAAACAGCAGTTGAAGCACCAGTAAATAACCCCTCTTATAAGGAACGCTTCTAACAACCTGTTTTTTTTTTTTTTTTTTTTTTTTTTAGAGACACAAGCAGCAGCTGAAGTGTCTGGTGAAGCTCCTGACAGGGACAGAATTCCCAGGGGCTGGGAGGCACAAAAATGAAATGGTAAGCTATGCTTTTCCTTGGGCTGTGAAGGAGCTGAAGTTTGGGAGCAGAAAGAATTTCATTTAATTACCAGCAGAAAATCATCTCGAGATGAAACTGTGACTATATAGATGCAATTAACCTTGTCCATATGAGAAGGCAAGAGGGAAGTACACGTCTGGTGTTGGCAAATGCAGCCTTATCCCATCATGAACGCTGAGAAACCTCAGTTCTACAGGCAGGAGGTAAAACCCACACCAAGACTAGATGGCAAAACAAGCCAGGGTTTCTAACCCATCCAGCTTCATATCTAAATTACCTTCACAGATGAGGGAGCTGGGAAAAATGGCATAAATTACACCAGAGAAAAGGTTTTTGATCTCTGCTCTAGCATTCTAACAAAGCATTTGACCTTTCTCTCCTCTCTCTCCTTCTCATTAGGGAGACTGCTCTCTGGATGGTTGCCTGCTTACTGCTTGTCTCTCTGCCCAGAGGTAAATATACCATAGTGCACACCTAGGAATTTGTAGAGGCATTTACATGGGAACACAAAACCTGCAAGCAGAATCTGGGGAGCAAAACAGAACAAATGAATGCATTGTTTTGCATATATTTCATCACAGTCCAAGGTTTGCAAGAACAGGTTATAACTCTCAGATAAACCTCTGTATCCAAAAGAAGTGGTTTTCAAATTCAAGGTGTTCCAGACCCATAAACCTTTACCTATAGAGTATATCCTGACACGTCCTTAATAGTACCCCACCATTTTCATTATATTAAAGATGACTTGGAATCTCATCCTTTACAAGCCCCAACCATCCTGCATCTCCCTAGCTCTAGCAGAGTTGAATTTCTGGCATTATATGAATTAGATATCATCTTCCCTGTGAAAAGGATAAACTAGTACATGTTGTTGAGAGAACTTTATACAAGGTGCAGTTTCCTTAGTGATGTTTAAAGTCAGCAGTGGTAAGACCTCTGTGTGTGGTCAGGACTCCTCTGTTTGCCCAGAAGTGCCTCTTATTTGCCAGACACTGTGGTGGTTAAGGGTGCTACACTTCACCTGGAAAATGAGGGGGGAACAAAAAAGCCCAATCTTCATGAGTTTCCCTGCACCACACTCTAATTGCTGAAGCAGAAGTGTTTTCTCATGACAGGAATCTTACAGATTGGTTAAATTGTCACATTCAACTTCATCTTAACAGGCTTAAACATTTCAGCAATATTTAAAACACATGACTTAAAAAAAATTCCACTAAATAAACTAATCCCACTTTCCATTCAAGCCTCACAACTACGAGTGAAAGCTGTGTGGCAACATTCATCTTCTCCAAGATGGAGAACTGCCCCTTCCATATACAAAGCTTACTTGGTAGTTAAGATGAGCACTATTAATCCTGATTTATATACCTCAGCAGCGACCCCCACCACAAGTTTTCTGGCCAGGAACTCCCTGCTTCTACATCTGCTGCAGCAGCAGCCTCGGTGGGAAGCTCACCAGCACCACCAGCCTTCAGCACGACTTACTCTTCTTCTCAAGACTGGCTTTAATAAGGACACCTACTTGACTTACCCCCAGAAGCCTGTTCTCCCCATCTGCAAAAGACCTTGTGCAGCTGTGGGCTGATTAAACAACTCATTACAGCAGATTTCAGTCACCTGCTCTTATCCCAGCCAGCTTCAGCAGTGCCTCCTTTTTTGCCTCCTTCTGCCCTGGTTTTACCAGCTGGAAGCAGCGAGGGCAGAGTGGGCTGAACCCTGTGTTTTTGGAGTCCTCACAAGTGTTAGGCAGAGTGGGCTGAACCCTGTGGGTGTTTTTGGAGTCCTCACAAGTGTTGCAAGGTTTGTACACCACGTCACAGAGGAGAGGGAATGGGTATGGTTCACCTCAGATATGCCAAATACTGGCGTCCTCCACCTTCAGAAAAAGAATCAAGAGCAAATCACTTCCAAAACCAGTATCAAATGTACAGGTGTCCACAGTCAGGAGATAGGACCCACACCCTTTCCCCCTCTTTTGCTCATCAAGAAGATCCTTCTTGTCCATTTTTCTGAATAGAGCTACAAGTTCTGCTTGCGGTCTGTTCTTCATCCAAGTGCAAGGCCCTGCATTGCAAGCACTCTCTCTCCTAACAGCACCCTGCGGACAGGACTTTTCCCACCAGAAAAGTCTCACTCCCTCATCTTCTGGAAGCTCCTTCCTTCCCCTGCAGCAGCCTCAGGCACACTCATCTCCCGCTGTGGTTTCCTGACCACGGCCAGCCAGAACCACAATCTGCTTCCACACGTGGCCTTGCCTCAGGGACACTGCTGAGCTCAGCCTTTCCCCAGGCCCACACAGCTCAGGGAAGGTGCTCAGAGTGCTCCTTCTCCTTGTTCATCATCCAGTGGTGGCCCCTTGAGGTGTCCTGGGGACAGCTGATGGCCCTACCTGGGCGTGTCACTAATTGCAAGGCCTGGGGATTGTAGGGTGAGATGCTGGGGCAGTGAGGCCACAGCAGAGTGGCTTTGTTATAATTCAAATGCCCTTTGAGAAGCCAAACCTTGTCAGCAACTGATACATTCTGAAAATCACAGAACCACAGAATCAAGTAAGTTAGAAAAGACCTCTGAGATCATCAAGTCCAACCTATGATCAAACATCACCTTGTCAACCAGATCATGGCACTGACTGCTGCATCCATTCTTTCTTTAAACACCTCCAAGGATGGGGATTCCACCTCCCTGGGAAGCCTGTTCCCAAGTCTAATCACCATGTGTAGAATTTTTTGTCACGGCCAAAGCATAATGACCAAATGGCTCAGCTCTCCACACAAGGGGATCCTCCTTCCACCACTAACCAGAAAAAACTCTTGGGATATGTGGTTTTTCAGCTAAAAGTTGACATTGTTGGGCAAATTGGACTGAGATTTTCAGCTGAAAACTTTGAAAAACCAAAGAAAATCAGATGTGTGGTGATTGAGTTATAACCGAAGACATTTACTTGGCTCTGAGTTGCAGCTGTCTGGATCATGCTTTTCCTTCTGCTTTCATGTCCGGATGAACACAGTGTGACATCAAAAAAGGCTGACTGATATGGAAACAGAGGCCTGAGCATGTGACGAGCTGAGCCACGGCTGATGTCACTGACTTCAAGGGGAAACTGGGACTTTCTTTGGCCTTTAGCCTGACATATATGGAGGGCTGATGCAAGCCAGGAACACAGGGATGACCCCAGTGCAACCAAGAATATTTATTTCAATATTGAGTCTGATTACTTGCCCCTTATGTTTCACAGAACTTTGGCCACGGAAGCAGATTGAGTTGTTTCACGGTGAATTTTAGCTTTTCTTTTTGGTGCAGTCACAGACTCACGCTGCTTTTGTTCTGCCCCGTGCTGGGAATAACTTTTTCTTCCAAATTAATTAATCTGCATTGTAGTTTATAATATTATTTTATGCAACAGGTTTGGTCAGAGTGCTAATTTAAGCCCACATTCTGTGCTGGAAATACCTAGTTGTTCACGCTTTATAAATACGTAAAAACCTTCTTCCATAACCCAGTTTTCCCCTAGAAAATGTAGCACTACAATCTGATAGGAATTGTCCTACATGATAGTGACAGACTCACCCATTTTTGCAAGTTTTAGTATGCTTTCAGCTAACTTGGAAGGATTTATAGAAATAATTGGCATCAAAGTTATTAAATGAGCAATGTGTGTAAGTGGGGTGCAGGTGGCTGCCCATCCTGCCTGTGCCCCTGTGCAGGATACCTTCATCCTGGCTCTTGCATGTGCTAGAATTGGTTGGGAAGGTTGGGGAGGTTGGTAACACCTCTGCCTGATGTCAGGGACACTCACCAAGTCTCCCCAAGTTCTTGGAAAAGCCATTTATCTAAAGTGGAAATGACAGACTCTTCTTTCTGGCTGCTGGACATTAACACCAAAGACTATGAGAGACCACCAGACAGGGATCAGCAAGAGTGCAACAAGCCAGATGTGCAGAAAAAAGCCCTTTTCTGTCAGACACTCTGCAAGATTTTGCAGTTGAAGGGGGATGGGAGCCCCCAGCACATTGTTTACAAGTTGGGAATCATGATCTGCTAGCCAAACAATGGGAGTTGTGCAAGACCAAACTAATCCAGGATTTTTCTCCTGGTCTAGCACTGTTTTCACACTTCTCCTTTTTTTCAGACAGGCTTCCTACAAAACCAGAACTTGTTTGATCATATCTGCCCACCCCCACTTCCCTGCATCCCCTTTTCCTCTTGTGAACCGACCTATTAATTAAAGTCAAATCAGACACTTAATCCCAAAGACTGAGATTTCCAAAAGCTGGAAGAAAAATCACCAGCTAAGGGGACAAGCGGAAACCAGCCCAGCAAAAGCCACATTTACAAAGTGGAGACAACTTGCACATATCAACATCTGTCCTGCTGCACAGCTGGCTGGGCTCTGAGCACACACAGCCCTCCTGGCTGGAAACAGGAGGGTTTGGGAGGGAGAGTGGCAATAATGATGTGGTGAAGCCAAATTATAGGAAACCTGGTGCCCCTATCTCTGCTGTACGCTGATGGAACTGTCTGGGTTTTATTCCAGGCCAGTTGGACACCACGTGCCATGCATTTGTTGGGGAAACTGTGGTTTTGCCTTGCACCACCAGCCCTCTTGGAGAGCAGACCCTTTCCAACTCAATGCTCTACTGGCAGATTGGCACCAAGGAGCTGGTGCACTTCTTTAAGAATGGGCAGGATTCACTGGAGGACCAGGACAAAAAATTCCGTGGCAGAACCAGTCTTTTCCTCGACCAGATGAAGCATGGCAATCTTTCCTTAAAGATCTCCAATGTCCAGTTACAGGACAATGCGGAATATTCCTGCATCTACAGACAGACTGAGAGCCATCAAACAAAGAAATCTACAATTAAACTCAATGTATCAGGTAAGACTTTTTTTAGTCTTGGGCACCATTTTTTTTTTATAAGCCATATGCAGCCATTGAGAGGGAGTACCTCAATTTTTAAAGCAATTTTTCATTCAGTTTCATTCTGTTCCTTGCTTTTGTTGGAAGAATATGTGAGAAAGAAAAGATAAATCCTCTTTGTTAAGCTTCAGCACTTCAGGACTCCTAAAAGCAAGGCACCTGCCTCTTCATCCTCCCTTTGAGGAAACATTAAGGAACCATGTCCCCAGATTTAAACATTTGGTTATTTATGGGTTTGTACTGTCCTTGATCCACTTTGCCCCAGAGGAACAGGAGAGTTAATTTCACTGTTTGCAGGTGGGTCTGTGAAGCAGAAGTTTAATCTCTGGCAATTGGATCCAAAGTCCAGGTCACAGACCCTTTCAGAGGAGTAACAGCCAGTTGCTACTTTCCTTTTCCCTTGCAGCTGGAAGATGTGGATCTGGTGGCATGGCTGGACAGATGCAACAAGAATTATCATTTTTCCTTCTTAGGAAAATGAGTGAGACCATAACACATATTTGAATAATGCCAAACATCTGAGATAACTTTTGAACTACCTACAAGCACAGCCACCAGAAGTATGAGGCATTGAGTTTGACCAGCTGACCAACTGAAAAAGAAAATAAAAAAGATAAGGGATACACATGAAAACAAATCATACATTTCTAAGATGTCTTGCTTGAATAAATCAGCTGGAAATTTTCATAATGCTCAACCACATAGATTTGCTTCTGCTTAAAATAGAAAAAAATTGTTTTCAAATAACATAAACATTTTATTATCTTTCTTTTAATACATATAATTCTCAAGAGAAAAATGCTTTCAAAATGTAAAATGAAATAACATTTGTCCAAAAAATTTCAAAAAGAACTGCTTTGCAGTTTTCAAAATGAAAAAAAAAGATGTTTTGAAAAATGCAGAATCAAAATGTTTCCATCATCTAAATTTTGGGAGCAGTAAGGTGTCTTTGATATAATTCTGTGATCATACTTAAACTTTCAGTTTGTTTGACAAATGTAGAAAAAAAAACATTAACCCTTAGATCAATTATCAGAAAACCAGAAAAAGTTCTAGGCTCAAACAATTAACTTTGATTATTGTGGGGTTTTTTCCCAGATCCACCTAGGATTGAGGAGCCACCTTCCCCTTCTGGTAAGGCAACACACCTTAACTTGCTAAGTGTCTGTGTGATTATCCTGTGCTTTATTTTGTATTTGCAAGATTGGCAAAATGTGCTGAATAGAGAAAGTCCAATAAACTTGGGGTGCTTGTTTTCTCTCACTAAGCCTGGCAAAGTACAGTTCTCCCAGACAGGGAAAAATATCTCCACAGACCTAGACTGCGGAGAGAAGAATGCTGAAATGCCAGGAGTCTTGAGCCCATAAAGACGCTCATCAGTACGGGCATCATAAAAATCACTAAAAAGCAAGTAACACAGAAGCCACTCGATTCTGGGAGTTAAGGCATTTGTAAATTACTTTGGAATTAATAAACCACAGGATCATCAAGGCTGTGAGACACCTGCAAGGACATCCAGCCCCACTATCAGCACAGCACCACCATCATCAATCCTAAACCATCTCCCCAGGTGCCACATCCAGGTGCCTCTTGAGCATTTCCAGAGACAGTGATTCCACCACCTCCCTGGGCAACTTATTCCAGTGCCTATAACCACTCTTTCAGTTATTTTTTTTTTTCCTAATATCTGATCTGAATGTCCCCTGACATAATTTAAGGCCATTTCCTCTCATCCTTTCATTGAGATATGGCAGAAGAGAACAACCCCCACCTAACTACAACTTCCTCTCAGATAATTCTAAAGTTAAACTACCAGATCAAGAGATCTGGGGGGTCCTTTTGCTAATAAATATTTTTTAAAAAATACATTATTAATAACTCCACATAAGCTTTTCTGGGAAATTAAGGTAGATATCCAAAGCCAATATTGCAATATAGTGCAGATGTTATTATCTAGGTTTACTCATTACAGAGAAGTAACTACACTAAGGTCATTTGTAAACTCTTGTGGAGTGAATTCAATGCAGAAGGGATGTCCAGCTTCTAGATACCATTGTCAGTAAGTTCTTCCCTAAAAATCCTCCTAGCAGGCCAAATAATTCTTACTAGTGCTACAAAATCTTAAATTGGCATTAAACCTATAACGNCATTATTTATGGACTCTTAATCAAAACATCTGCCTCAGGCCCTGAGTAAGAAGAATGAAAATGTATTTTCATCCCAAAATCATAGAATGTCTTCGGTTGTAAGGCATCTCGAAGATCACGCAGTTCCCATGGCCCTGCCATGGGCAGGGACAGCNATAACGCTTTGTCATATAAAATAAATAGCTGCAGTTTTTATTTTACTCAGTGGGGCTGGAAGACATGATCCTTTACATAGCAATTATTATGTTACATTTAATAATGTCAATTATCATATTACATTTAACATGGTAAGTTCAGCCACACTGTGACATTACAGACAGATTAGGCTGCAATAAACTCAAATAGAAACTAAGAAAGAGAAATGTTCCAGTGTTTTATTCCATGATCACAGAGAAGAAAAAAAAAAAAAAACCAAACCAACAGTTCTTGTGGCTGATGAGCAAAAAACAACTTGAAAAAATACAGGAAATACCCATTTTTAGACCTAAGATAGGTAGTCTAGCTGGCCTAAAGGTCTTTAAAAAACATGAAGTTAAATTCAAGATGGTATTGTGTGCTTTCACATTACTTTATAAAAACAACATGGAACAGGAATTAGAATATCTCCAGCTGTTACCTTCCACAAGAAATCAGAAATTATTGAGGGTCAAACTTCTTAATGCAGAAGCAGTGGAAGATTCTAAAAACCAAATGTAAGTGGGTTGTATTTAAATGAAATAGTTGTATACATGTTTTACACAGCCACAACCTTCCTGACAACTACCCCTGAATATAAACTAATATCTTATAATGAAAAGGCATTTTCATTGAGGAAAAAACAAATAAATTATTGGGAGAAAAGGGAGTGTTTCACTTTGCTATAGGAGTACAAATTGAATCACACACCTTTAACACCTGATGGTTCTTGTACTGCAGGATTTTGAGGGACTTGGGGATGATGAAAGAACAAAAGCCTAACTTTTAAATTATAATCTTTTGCAAAAAGGNATCCAGAAAAGTTGCATTCCTTGTTGCTGAGTTTCTGCACCTTTTCTGTGAAAAAAGAAAAAATTATTTGTCCCAGTACCTTGAGACCATTTTGTCTGGACTCTGTACAGACACACAAAAGGAGAATTTTGAAAATGAGCCAAAAATCCATTGTTTTAAAAACAATCCTCCACCAAAATGCATTCATGTAAAATGTGTCATGCAAACTTATAATACACTTTTTTGTCAAGCCATCACTTACATGCTGACTCTTTTTTAATTTTTCAGAGCAGAATCAGATTCCCTCCGGAAGCCCCATGGATGTGCCGTGTCTGGCTATGCTCCCCCTCTCTTTCCTCCTCCTGGTCCCCCTGGGGCTTTGGCACTTGTAACAGGGGAAGCCAACCTTGTCTTTGGGAAGTTCTCCTCACCAGAGGACCTTTCTGGGCAGAACAGGTTTGTGGGATCAGTGTGACTGACACCTGCTCCAGAGCCACAGGAAAGAAGCACCAAGAGCTGAGAACAGACCAAGCATTAGGTGCTCACGTCCCACATTCTGGTGCTCCACAAAACCAAGGGCAGCAAAACTCTGAGGCGGCAAGTTTGCTTCTGCATTTGTTTCTTGGAGTCCAGTTTTAGTGCTGCCGTGATATATATTTTAATTTGGATAGCGTGGGTTTGCTTTAATGACAGGATAAAAGGCTCACAAAAACTCCAGGATCAGATTATAGTTGATCCTNGGGGATAATTACCCTCTCTTTCAGACAAAAAGTGGAAGTAGGAAGACAGCCCCATTTTGTGAAATGTAAGGACAGAAACCTTGTGAAACTTGATTCTGTGAAACTTCAGCTTCTGTTTTCACTCCTAAGTGTCATGGGCTATGAGTAAGAACCCTTTTTTTTCCATAAGAAATGTAATATTTCTTCAGTGGTAGGGTGAAGCTGACCAAGAAAGAGGGTGGAAATTCATAAAATATCCACATAGAGGAAGGAAATGATGTACTACTACAAAATCCACTGCTAAATAAGCAAAAAAAAAAAAAAAAAAAA
>VYZR01029939.1:51296-69745 GCA_013400675.1 Oxylabes madagascariensis
TTTTTTTTTTTTTGACGCTTGAGAGGTTTTAAACACAGACACATGAACAGAAACTCACAACCGAAAAGAAACTCACAACTGAAAAAATCTTAGCTAACAATGTTAGACTTGAAGGGACTTTCAGGTCACAATACCCAGGTGTCTGCTATCATGGGCATCACTTCACCAAATGAGCAAGATACACGAATGTTCTTCTGTCCATGCTAATCCTGTTCTGGTATTTAAGAGCTGCCTTTTACTTCATAACTTTTTACCTTTCATTTAATTTAGACCGAATAAACAGACAAGCAACTGTGCTAAGGTTATGCTTTGTGAGCAACATTTTAAAATTTTTTTTGAAACTCAGTGAAACCAAAATACTGTAACATTATTATTGTAAACTTTTCTATATATAAACTCTTCTGTTATTTCAGTACCTGTTTGATAACAAATCTGTCTTTTACCACAGTCAAAAGTTTACATCACTAATGTCAAAAATCACATTTGTTTTTCCTGCTCTATTTAAAAAGCTGTGACTTGCTAAAATGACAGCATTCCTGTTGGGTTACTTTTTAGCCATTTGGACCAGCATTCTGCCCTGTCCCAAGCCAGTTCTGCCCCAAACAGATGCAGGTAATGTCTTCTTATTCCTTTATGTTTAATACTGTCTAGACTATGCAAAGCTCAAGCTTCAGAGACTGTCCACTGAGTTCCAAAGCTGTGTATCCATTTGGAACACCATCTACAGCCTAAATTTTCCTTTGGCAATCTAAAGCTCTTCCATCTTCTTGCTTTCTTTTGTATTTGTAACATGTTTTATCCCCTTCCTGCCAAAATGCATAACCCAGTTTAAATGCATTCACTGCATTTAATGCATTCTTGCCAAAATGCATAACCCAGTTTAAATGCATTCATTCACCCAGCAACACTATAAACTATTTCAAGTTAAATTTTCCTGGGGTCCTCAGTCCAAAGGAGACATGGAGCTCCTGGAGTGGGTTCAGTGGAGGGCAGTGAGGATGAGGGAGGGACTGAGGAATCTCTTACAAGGAAAGGCTGAGGGAGCTGTTCGGCTTCGAGAAGAGATGAATGAGAGGAGACCTCATTAATGTTTACAAATGCGGGCTGTCAGAGGATGGACCAGGCTCTGCTTGGAGTGCCCAGCAATGGGACAAGAGGAATGGGCATAAACTAACGCAAAGGAAGCTCCACCTGAGCATGAGGAAGAACTTCACTGTGCAGCGACCGAGCACCGGGACAGGCAGCCCGGAGAGGGTGTGGAATGTCCTTCACTGGACATATTCCAGAGCCGTATGGGCACAGCCCTGTGCTGTGTGCTCCGGGCTGCCCTGTTTGAGCAGGTCACCCACTGTGGGCCCTTCCAACCTGACCCACCCTGTGATTCTCTGGTTGTTGCCCAATCAACTCCGGGCCAACAACAAACACACAGACGCCAATTTTCACATGTCTCCCACTCCTGGTCTGGCTTCCTCCAAGTTTCTGAACTGTCAGCAGCCTTCTCTTCTCGAATTCAGCGTCTCTCCAGGGTTTCCAGCTGCGGCAGCCACCAGGCGAGGCTCTCCCAGGCCGCCGCCCCGCCGAGCCCTCCCCTGCAGCGGCCCCACGGCCGGAGCGACCCCGGCAGTGGAGAGCCGGACACTAAAAAACCAAACGCAGCTTCCCCTCAGCGCTGCCCCGGCCCCCGCCTCCTCCATTACTCACCACAGCGACGCGGGCGCCGCGGCAGCGCCGAGCGGAGGAGTGCAAGGCAGCGAGGCCGCCGGGCGCTGCTCGCCGCAGCGCGGTGCACAGGGCCGGGCCTCGGGAGGCCAGCATGGCTGAGGGCGGGGGGAGCGGCGGCGGAGGAGCCGGGAACGGGAGCGGAGGGGCCGGGAACGGGAGAGGCCGGGAAGAGGAGCGGGAGAGGCCCACGGGAAGCGGGAGGGCCGCGCCCCGAGGCCGCTGCGCCCTTGGCGGCGCCCCCTGGAGGCGCGGAGGGGCCACCTCAGGGCCGGGCCCCTCATTCCCTTCCCCACCCGCATTTATCGGGAATGGCAGCGGTGTGGACTGATCACACGGGAAAAATAAGCGAGTTGGCGGACGGTGCAAAACTGGGAGGAGTTGCTGGGTCCTTCGAGGGCACGGAGGGCCTGCAGGGAGACCTCGATAAATCACGGAGATGGGCAATCGCCATCTGTATGAAGCTGAACGTTGGAAAAGCGCGGGGCTCTGCTGCTGGGATGGGACAATCCTGGATGTACGGACAGACTGGGAATAAAAAGGTGAAAAGAAAGGTAGTAAACTATCAGAGAGTGTCCAGAGGAGGGCAATGAAGATGGTGAAGGCCTTGAGGAGAAGCTGTGTGGAGAGCAGTTGGTCTGCTCAGCCTGGGAGATACTGAGAGGAGAACTCATTACCTTTAATATTTATACCTCTCCTCTATTCCAACAGTGAAAAGTGACCAGGAAATAAATCCAGAAAAGCAGAATACACTGAGAAAATCCATTCTGTATCATTGGTAATATTTGCAGTATCTTCATTAATAAGGCCCTTTCAGCATGTGGCTTGAAAGTATTACAAGGACAGAACCCATTTGTTGTATTCAGGTCCCCACTCTTATTAGCTAGTTCTCTCCTCAATTCACAAAAACAAACGGAATCAAAAGTTTCAGGTTTTAATGTATTAATAAACAACATTAAAAAAAAAGACAATAAAGTCTTTCATCAAAAAAAGAAAAAAAACAAACCAACAAACAAACCCAAAACCCCAACAAGCCATGACATTTGTAACACATTCTCTTACAGTTTAAGTTACATGATTGAGTTGGTAATGTCCAAACAAATTTTCACTACAGTATATCAAGGCTGTCAACCAAACCTCGACACAAGTTGTAAAACCTCGTAAATTTTCTCCAATAGCTGCTGCTATAGGTCCTCATTTCTCCTCATTATTGAAATCTCATCACGTTTGGAGGTTACAGAACTAAGAAAACAGCGTTACAGAAATATGTACATATTAAATCCAAGTAAAACAACATTTAAAACAAGTCGAGACCAGTACATTTCCAACTAAGAAAAGGTTTTTTATCCTTTTTAAAATTTAGAGTCCAGCATAGGACAACCCTGCACTATAAAATTCACAATACTAAATGTGCAAGGCATTTTTAATAAAGAATAACCTTCTTCCAGTCATGCTTCTAACTTCACTAAGAACACTTTTTCTTTTTTTCTTGAAATCAGGAATTAGTAAAAAAAAAAAGCAATCAGTTAATCAAGAAATCAATGCTGTCGAGTTTACAGCCAAATGGTACAGGAAATAGGCAAAGAACCATCCATGGCATATCCTACATTTCCTTCGTTGCCTCCCATGGAACTCCATCACACTGTTAGGAATTGATGCCACTATGAGGGCCACTCATTCTCAGTGAATACCACTGCATAAAATACTGTCTGAGGTTTTCTCCCTCTCACAAAGAGTAATTAGGATCTCAAATTATCCTTATGAGCCTCTTGCATAAGATAATCACTGTCAGAATCCAATTCTTCCTCATCTCCTGGGGTTTCCTCTGCCGTTCGTTTCATGCCCCGCTGCTGTGAAATGGCCAACGCGTATTTGATGTTGTAGATGTTCCACTCACAGCTGTAAAAATAAACAGGAAAACATTGTTTTCCTCCTCAAATAAAAACAACTCTAAAAGAAGAATGTCTCAGAAGTTTTAACAGCAGACTGTCACCTCCCAAATCACTCCAGGTTTTTGATTTGAACTTTCAAATGTAACAATACATACAGTTTTGAAACATCTTCAAAGTGACGCTGGATGCTCTTCTGAAGGAACTGAATCACAGGGAGCAGCTTCACTGACCTTGGATGGAGAAAACATGCAATTTGCAGTGCAGTTCATATTTACATATGGAAATCTAGAACTTTTCTATACTCTCAAGATTTTAACAAGCATACAACTTCAATGCCAACTTTTTAAGATAATCCTAAGGAAACAAAAGCTCTCTGCTTTTGACTCTGCCCACAATAATTACACTCAACACAAGTAATATATTGTGAGAAATATTAGCATCTTGAAGAGCTAAATCTGCTTGTTGCAGCAATGGCAGTTCCTTTCAGATACTACAAGACTTTCTGAACAAGGGGGAGTTAAATTGTCCTCTTCTATTTTATCAGGAACAAAAGGGAAGATTTTGTTCCAGTCATTTCAGTAACTACAACATTAATACCCATGTTGAAGCAGGGGAAGAGTTACACAATGCACTGTTTTTTTAAATTGCAGGACTCCTTCTCAGATTACCTCTCACTTAGCCCATTTTAAATTTGTAAATTTGCCTGGTTTTGTTCCTAGAAGTCTAAAAATTTCATACTAAGGGTGGGCTGAATATAATTCACAGACCAGGACTGTGTAATTCTGAAGTACTCTATAGGAAAGCAGAGTACTACCAGCTATAATTACAAGCCTAATTCTGTAAAAATGCAATCAATACCTGCACATCACCTTTCAGTTACATTTAAGATGAATAACTGTTTAAAAACACAACTGCCAAAATCCTACTATCACTCTTGAAATCATTAAGCAGTTATTGTCTAAGCAACTCAAGCAAAGTTTTATCTGTTGTATTTGAAAACTATTTCTGCAATATATCTTCATAAATCCAGTAAGGTATTCCAATTCTGTCACACACACTTTTTAGCATCTTTTTAGACCTTTAAGATCAAGTCCAAACTGTAACTTTTATCATTAGTACAAAAGTTGTAAAACTGAAGTGTTCTAATTGTAGAGCATGCATTATCTAGAATGTCAGTAAATGTTAAGTAAAAGCCTTAAACTAACAGGTTTTTCATTTTAATATCCTTGTCAGCATTTTGACTTTCATGGGATCTCACCTTGTTTTCAGCTTCTGTCCATGCTGCATAAGCAACTTATGAGCCCAAGTAAGATAGAACTCCAGGTGACAAGAGGTCTCAAATGCAGAGGCCAGGAACTCCAGTAACTTCTCCACATATAGGTCTGGCAGCGACGAGCAGATAACATCAACTGTGCAAAAAGGAAAAAAAAAAAGCCCATAACCATTCAATAGAGTTGAGCTACTGTTTGGAGTAACATGAAAGAGACCACAGGAAAGCATAAGGGGAAGGAGAAGAAAGCAGCATTTTGGCAAGTGATGGGTATTTAGTGCTGTATTTCAGAGCACAGTGCTACAATCTCTCAGGGGACAAATGTTCCATCTTGAACCTTCCAAACACTACTATATTTAAAAGCAAGAAATCAACTCCTTCCTCTCCGAGTTCCTCCTCCCAGCACAGTACTTTCCCCAGCAGCTCTCCTTCAGAATTTTTACTTCCACCCTTTCCTCCTCTTTTCTAAAGTAACAGACTTTCTTGTTGCTGCTTCTGACTTCATCCAAATTTCTGTATTCAGTGGAACTAGTTATGCACAACAATCACAGGCAGTAAGTGATACTTGAAAAGACAGCAAAGTCACCTGCCCACACAGCGTCTGAATACTTTGTCTGCACAGCACAAAGAAACACAATTTAGAAGCATCCAAAATAATCTCACATATAACTAAATGACCTCATTATATATAATCCACTCTCAAAAACAGCTTTTGCTTAAGAAACAGGCACACAATCATCCCGTTAATGGTGGATGACAACAGCCTCTCCTCAGTTGTATTCTGGCCTTCCAATCATTTTCTGATCCCTCCACCGGAAGTTCTGGAGTATCAATGTCTTTTCTTGTGCTGTCAGTCCCAGAATTAGGCACAGGACTCCTGATGTGGTGCCACAAGTGCTCAACAGACCCAACTCATCTCTTTCCTCCACCTGCTGATTACATCCTTGTTACTGGTTAATGGTCTTCATCACACAAGCACAGTGCTAACCCAGGCTAAACTTGATGTGCCCCTCCAACATCAGCTGCTTCCAAGCAATGACATCCAAAAACTCTGCCTGCACATCTAGGCCTGACAAATTCTATGCTGGAAAGTCACTTAATGAGCATGAAGTAGACTGGTAAAATTAAAACATAAATTAATACCAAAAGGTCTACCTTTACACCTCAACTTATTTTGGCTTGCACATGTCTGTTTACAGCTAGCTCAGCTCAGCTTCATGGCAGATCCACTCACCTTCACTGCTAGGGACAGCCTCTATGACCTCCTGGATTAATTTCTTTTCATTCAGCTTGAAGGCCATGACAATAGCCACAGTGTACTCCTTCTGACTCAGTGTTTTGTGTATATTGCTGGGTGTGACATCAATATCCAACTCAAAAGGATCAAAAATTAGCCCAGAGTCCAGTGAATAGAGCAGGAGACCCTCTGTGGTGGTGGCTGCCCAGCTTCGTCCTACAAGAGAAATAACAATATTTAATAACAAAGAGGTATGTTCTAGAATGGAAACAGAAGAGTAATGATAACCCTCCAGTACTCTATACTTTTGCATGTTTTATATGGAATTTAAAAAAATCCTAAATTAATTGTTGATACTGACCTGTAGGACAGAATCGCACACAAGTCACCCTTATTTCTGGTTTGAAGTGTCGATAGCTCATGTCACCTGGAAGAGAAATTTAGAAGGGATTTAACATATTCACCACAACTCTATGATGGTACCATTAAATAATGTGCAGCATGGTAAAATCTGGCAGAATTAAAGACTGGGTAAGGAATGCACAGTCCATGTCCAAGAGATCCTACAGCTTAAGTGGTGGGACCAAACTTTGTAATCCTGATGTTAAAATGAGCTCATCCAGTCAAACCCTTCTTATCTGTGTCAAAGGTTCTGATGCACATGATAGCAGAAACAAGAGAGCAAAGCCAAAGCCATACCTCTTTTTACTCCAGGAAGAGGGATGGCAACACCTTCGTCACCTCCACCCCCTTCATCAATCAGAGCCATGCTGCCGAATTCTGTCATTTTTCTCCGATCTAAGTACTCCTGGAAAAACATGCAAGTCCCATTCACTGCACTGAATCTCTTCTCCAACAGCAGAGCTCAGTTTAGACTGTGGTTTCACATTATTGTAACTCTGTTCTACTCCAGAGATGCACTGTTCGCTTCCCCAGCTGCAGCCCTACTCTTTCTGTCCTGCAGGTTCCATAACCGCACTGTGCCAATGCAAGGGCTGTGTGGCCAGAACACTGCCATGAGATTTTAGGGACCTCACAATGTAAGTGAGATTTTAGGGACCTTCTGGCCCCCATTTCTAAATACCCATCCAAACAGGATTCTGTTTCAAGCTAGTTCACTTTCTTTCAAGCCAGATGTTGAGCTACACCAGCTCATAAACCACTGCTGACAAAGAAGGATACTTGGAGGTAGAGTCAGATACAGCCTGACATGAACAGTGGAACAAAAATCATTCTTCCTGCTAAGGGGATGGTGAAAAGAGTTACTGGAATTTTTTCCTTCTGATGTTTTTCATCATTCACTTTTGAAGGAATTTAATTTGGCACTTGGCAATATTTGGAAACAGAATTCATGAAGGTCAGTGATGTTCTGTGTCCACAAAAAAAAAACACCCTTCATTTCTTTCCTAATACAAACTGACACCCGGGGAGTTAGCTTAGTACAAAATGTTGGTAATTTAAATTTTCACTTCCATTTTAAGTCTAGTGCAAACTAACTTAGTATGCTTGAGAGTTCTGCCCATTCAACACACTACAAATCTGGCAAGAGTTCCAGGAATTAATTCTGCTCCAAGAGGAGTATTTCCTTCCCCTTCTCCTGCACAAAAATAAACCCATTCTTTAAAAAAGCATTCATGAATGACTCTTAATGAGATGTTATACTAAAACCAAAGTCCTGTGGGGGTGAGGAAATGAAACAAAGACTCCTGTGCTCACATACCTCCATTGCATCTAAAGAATAGTTGCACGAAATTTCGAATTTTTTCATAAGAATCTGTTCCTTGACATTATATATACAGACAAATTTTGACAATCCACCTGCCAGAATAGATTCACCATCTGCTGAGTAGCAGAGAGTTGTAAAAGATCTGGTGAAGAAAAAGAGAAAGCAGTTTAATTTCACTGTTGCATCTGAGCTAAAAGACATGAGTACAATGTGAAGACTCAGAAAATAACCACTCCATGGAAAAAGTGGAGATCTTCATTCACGTGGTATGTACAAACACACAAATTTACTACAAAGCATTTGGTGCTTTACTATGAATCACAATTTAGAACTTCAACAGTTTTTTGAAATACTTCCATACTTCTGAATCTGAGTCACAGCTTAGTCAACGAGCTCTCACCTACACCATGCACAACACTAAAAAAGTCAGAAGAGCTACAGAAAAATCAATGCCATGGCATGTTTGAAAGACATGGATGAGAGCTCATCAGCAAAAAACACACTTTTTTCCAAAACTTTTTTCCCAAAAAGTTATTGTTTCTTTTTTTAAAATTGTTTTGACTGGAAGCAATATGGGAAAAAAAAGAGAGGAAAAAGAGAAGAATAAAACATTTCTCTGATATACTTTCTGAGAGCACACAAATTCAACTTGCCTTTAAACATTATTTCACATGCATAGCAACAGGTAATAAACTCCATACTTAAATTACCTCCTTAAAAAAAACCTAACACAGTTTCTACATACTAATGGTTGTAGACTAGTACTTCTGTACGAAGATATCTACTTAAAAACCTAACCCATAGCAAATAAACCACTTGGCCTGAGAAGTTAATATTATGTTGACAACCCCATAGTCCATAACTGATGAGAAAGAACACGTGCTCAGAATGATGCTGATCAGTGAGAGAACATGGCCAACTACAAAAGGGAGGCATCTAGATCTCAGGCAGTCTTTTAAAATCCAGCTTCAGAATCTGACATATCTGAACAGCAGATGCACTCTGAAATCTTCACGTAGAAAACAAATGGAAAAACAACTCAAAAGCAACCCAACGTGGCGCCCTCTTGTCACTGCAGCCCCCTGGACGTACTTGCCCTTGGCTGCCTGCTTGGCTGTTATTTTATCCAGCTCCTTCCTCCCCATCTGGAGATCGTGCCTGCCCTCAATGGAGCCGGTCTGCGCCGCGTTTTCATGATCCCAAAATGTTATCTGGCCATTCAAAGCAGCAACCGCGAGCTCCTTGCCATCAGGACGGAAGGCAACAACAAGAACTGCAAAGAATTCAGTAACAGTTAAAAATGCAGTCAGATGCTTTTCTAAGAAAATACCCTTAATTTTTCTAGGATCTTATCTCAGCTATTAGAAAAAGTTTAAGAGTAAAAAGTATGACTGTACTTTTTCCCGTGGACAACATACAGATGTTTAGCTAATTATAAAGCTGAGCTAGAATTAAAATATTTATTGCACTGATAACCAAGCAGAAGAGTGAAGTATCAGAACTTTTGATTTCCATTTCCATGAACGAGCCTCTCTGTATTTGACATGGTCTGTTGTTATTAACATATTTTACATAGTATTTTTATATTTGATAAAAGATGAGAAATGAAACAGAAATTACCATCTGAGTTCATTATAAATGTCTCCTTAGTTCTCCAGCTGTCCAACATATCCCATAATTTGACAGTCTTATCCCAAGAGGCACTGGCTAAAACACATTTCATTGGATTAAAGGACAAGCTGCTGATGGGACCCTCATGACCTGCTAAGACCTAAGAAGAGAAGGAAAAATAACCTGGAATTAAGTGAAAGAAACTGAAATCTGTGTAGTCTGCATTCAGTAAACTCCAGATATAGCCAATAAACCATGCCTGACTTGTCCACACATGCTTGAGATCACTTTTGGACACAGAGCATGATACACACCAGGGATTCTCAACTTCTTATTTTCACAAGTTTTAAAAAAATTCCCTGAAATGCTACCACTCTATTGGCATCTACAACCACTTCTATGCACACACTTCAGGAATGCAGTGTGCCATTTTCCTCCCTCCTTTCAAAACAATCAGACCAGCTGTGAAAAGCCATGTCACTTCTCTGAGAATTCAGTATCTCCTGCAGCTGATAACAGTTCAGAATAAAAACAAAAATAAAAACTGAGAATAACAGTAACAGAGATTTTCATTTCATGGAGCTCCTACTCCTCAAGGAAAAAAAAAAATCAAGGAAAGAAACTAAACTCAAAACTCTGGAGATCCAGTGAAGTATATCCTAAATTACTGAAGTGATCTGTATTCCATGGCTGTGCCAAATTAAATACGTGAATCACTGAGCTCTTCTACTTGTACAAGATGTACAGAAATGCTTAAGAATTGAAAAAATAATTGAAACATCATGTCCCTGCTCTGCTCCAGCAAAACCCTTCATGAAGTCTGTATCAGTCTTAATACAGCAACTACAGTTTCTTCATCACCTGCAGAAAATATGTGGAAAGGAACATCTCTGAACAAGGAGGGAAAGACTCTCGTGCCCATGTGTTAGCTCAGCAATACTGGTGTTACTTCATCACTAGAAAGAGCTCATTGCTCAAAAATTTTAAGAACCATTTCCCACAAAAATTCAGGCTGATCTCCACACAACAAATAAAAGAAAAATGCTGAGAGCAACACAGTGTAGCTCCAGTTCTGATTATAACAAAACACTTGATGTTGTATTGAAACCCCCTGACTAATCCCAAAGCTGCTGAGTATCACCACACTCCACATAGTGTTAAATTCAAGCCCTCCCAACACTGTGGGTCCTTACATCCAGCAGCCTCCCACTCTGCATTGACCAGATGAATATTTCAAAGGAATCCTGGGAACCAGCTGCCACAATCTCACCACTGGAGTCCACAGCTAAACACGAGAACTGACTGGGTCGTGGAGACGTAAAGGTACGGAAATTTCGGTACCTGTTGGAAGAGGTGAAAAGAAATTTATAAGAACATTTTAGGTAGATTTAAATGTGTGTTTAACAAATTTATTTACAAAAGGAGTTCCTTTGTTTTATAAAGACTTCTAAGCTATGTACAGAAAAAAACATTGTATAAAATTAGATGTGATGTCTCAGCATGATTACAAGAGTCAAAAGAAGTATGCAAAACTCTGCAGAAGTAGGAGACAGCAATACTCTGGAGAGCTTTCTTCTACTAATTAGTACGTGTCAATTTTTGACAAACATGGGCTTCTCTACACACCCAGTTCTGTGCACAGCTTTATTATACTACAGAAAGTGCTGTTAGGCAAGTGCCTTCTCCCCATTTGAGTAAAGCCCAGACAATGATCTTCCTGGATTTCCAGCTTCTCTGAGGAAAGTTCTTCCAGAATTTTCTTCACAGAAACTGGATGGGGCTAACAGCATTCCTAATTACCACCTAAATTTAAATCAAAAGCTGAACCAAAAACCAGTAAGGCAGTGCTGCTCACCTTTATGAGACTTCAAACAAGCAATCAGCAGTTTGCTGTATTTTGGGGGAAGTGTGAAAGCTGAGGACTAAATGAGACACAAAAGCTTTCACGCCAAGAGTTACCTGTGCAGATCAAAGGCACGCACTGTTCCATCGAGGGAAGCACTCAGAACCACATAACCAGTGGAAGTGAAAGTTACAGCAGTTACACCACTGTTGTGCTCTGTAAAGGTGACAAAACAAAAGCTGCTCAAAGTGTTCCACACTTTCACCTGCAGGACAGACAAGAAAAGACTTCTTAGCATCTCCATCATCAGTAAAGACAGAAAATAAAGGTAAGGCAGCAGCAGAGTAAAGAAAACCTAATTCTAGAACTCTGCAACAGCACAAAAGACTTTCAGTCAGAGTAGACCAGAGGCCACATATTATCATTAAACCTCTTAAGACAATTTTGCAACATAAAAATCTAACTGGAGATAGACACAAAGTTGAAACAAAGTTAATTTTTAAGGAAAGTAACACTTGGTGAGCATCTTGAACTTCCAAGCTTATACTGTCAAGTAAGACAGGTGTCAAATTCAAAACTAACTCTAAAGCCATTACAGAAGTCACAACTGAGATGGTATTTCAGTTGTTCGGTTTTTTTTTTTTCTGAACAAAAATGCTATGCATTTTGCTTTCTGCAGTTTGAGACTTCTGGGCTTTGGCCAATTTTCATCCTGAACGGCAGAAGCCAGGAAGTGGCAGACCTTTTTCTGACATTTAGAAGTTTTGATAGGAAACCAGCTACTACTGTTGTCCCATTTATATGCCAAGACATTGTGGCAAAACATCTTTTAAAAGAAAAGTACCTATACACACAGCCTATCANTGCTATGCATTTTGCTTTCTGCAGTTTGAGACTTCTGGGCTTTGGCCAATTTTCATCCTGAACGGCAGAAGCCAGGAAGTGGCAGACCTTTTTCTGACATTTAGAAGTTTTGATAGGAAACCAGCTACTACTGTTGTCCCATTTATATGCCAAGACATTGTGGCAAAACATCTTTTAAAAGAAAAGTACCTATACACACAGCCTATCATTTCAGTGCAAGTCATCAATGAGAAGTTTATTTAAAGGAAAAATTACAAGCTTCTGGAATGGTACATTTAACAAAAAAAATTGCACTTTTATAAATAATTTGGAATTAATCTCTTATCAAAAACAATTATTAAAAGGGCAAGAAGTTGGGTGGCTGAAGCTCATTCATCCCAAAATATCATGGAACCATAAATAAATTAACACTTAATGAATTAGATATTTTGCTGTTTATAGTGACTGGATCTATAATAATTAAAAAATCACCTGCTAGAAAGCGTAAGTGATGCGATTTGCAGACACAGGTAGTAATGAAACAAAATATATATGCTCTAGAGAGAAAAATCAAAACATTTAAGGGAAGAGAGGATAAAAATTTATGACTTTATAATAAGAAAACTATGTACTAATAACAGTTTCAGAGCTTTCTACATAAAATGGAAAGTCAAGCTGCTTAGTACATTATTAAAAGTTCTCATTCCAGCAATATTGCCTCCCTTACTTTGCCATCCTCCCCTCCAGTCACGATGTACTGTCCATCTGGAGAATAAGCCAAGGAAACCATGCTGTTGAAATGGCCCTGCTGCTTCAGCACGTAGGACTCGCTCTGCCACTCCCACACCAGGAGCTGACCCAAACCTGTAAGCACAGAAGGATTAACCACAACCATGAGCACACCGACCCTGCAAATGCAAGCCACAAAACACACACTGGCAAGCAATGTTTAAAAAAAAAAGGTTAATGCAGACAGGTTGAATTCTGCATCTTTCAGTCCTAATAAGAGCTTTTTCCTTTTCCTTCAAGGCAATTTCCCCAAAAATTTCCTCCATGAGCTGTTACTTGGAATAATGTTTTCAATACTACAACAGCAATGCTATCAACCAGTTGATAAATGAGCAGGAAAGAAAAGCAAGACCGCATATAAAATTTTGGGTTTCATGCAAACCGTTATAGACAGGGTGGGAATGCTGGAACACCCAGGCAGTTTTGTAAAATGCCATGGGTAACACGTGGCAAAGGAAGAGAGAACAGCTCAGACTGAAAGCAGAAATTAACTACAAGGGATCTCAGCTCTCACTAACTCTGTTAGAGCTTTCCTATATAAAATATGTATTTTTTTTCCTGTATCAGTAAAATACTTTCCTGAATCATCAGATTTCTGTGAGAGATTAATTAGTGATATTTGCTTTACTATATCTAGACACCACAGATATGAGACTATTCAGCATTGGGAGTCAAAACTAGCAAGAGGAATTTAGGCTTCATGCCCACCACATTCTTTATTTTTCCCATGAATACAGACTAAAAAACACTGACAAACCTGAACATCCAAAAGCAATCCAGTCACCAGTGCAGTTGATAGAAATAGAAGCTATTCTTTGGTCTGAAATACTGAAGTAAGAGAATTAACCCATAAACAAACTTGTGTGATAAAACTTCCAAGTCTAATATTTATTAATGCTGTTCAAGCACGTTGTTTGATTGTTTTACTGAACTTCTGTACCACTGGAACATCAAAAACCACAAAGTTCATTCCTTTGTTCCACTCCAAACCATCAAACATTCCTTATTCAGAATGAAGGCAGAGTATCTGCATCCCAAAGATGTACTTGCCAACAGAGAGTAAAACTCCCCAAGTTTAAGAAAATAAAACAGGGGGTTTTTTGTACATGGAAATTGGTTAGCTAGCATCCTACAGCTATGGAAAAGAATCTGATTTGATTTCTCAACTTAGATACAATTTACAGATAATTTTACATAAGCAGAACTTTCCAGCTAATATTTTCTGCGAAGAAACTGAAAATATTAAAATGGACAGAGTTAAAAAAGTCTATAGCCAACAAGCAAGAACTCCTGAGAACTCCTGAGTAGTTTCCTTATACAGACCTCACTTTCTCAAAATAAGGAGTGGAATTATATGCTATTTATCGCATAAATTTATGATTCTGACTTTCCAGAAATTACAGTATTAAATAGATAATCACGTTTTAAGATTTTTGTTCCCTTTTTATTCATCCTTCACTGCTTAACATGATGTGTTCTCCATCGAACAAACAGGAAACCCCCACAAAAAAAACTGTTCCCTTCCCCCACAAAAACCAAACCAAATACACTGACAATCCCACACCTCACCTCAAGGAGTGGATCAGATTGAAATCTGGAAGCTCGTGGAGGTGAAAGATTCCAGAGGCAAAACCAGTGACTAGCAGGTGTGTTTTCTTGTGATAGGCTGCAGCTGTCAGGTTATTAAAATCTCCCTCTTTATTAAAAAAATACCTGGCACCCAAGAAACAAGAAAAAAGGTAAATGTTAAAGAACAGTTATGTTGTTAGAGCTGCATTTCCAAGCAGCTCACCAAAGAGGCTGATGAGCCATCTTCATGTCATCTCCTGAAGTCAACCAACCCCTTCTGGCAAGAAATCAAAGCCTCAAGACTTAGAGAGGGTATTGTAATGGGGATCCCACTTACACTTTCCAAGTTCCAAACAATAGCATACACGAACCAGTATTTCTTATATTGTTAAAATTACACTTGTTATTCTGAAGGTGAATGCCAGTTCCCATCATATAATCAAGGTAAGACAGACAGGAGTTCTACCAGAACTACTTAAAATGGTATCTGTAGTAAATTCCTAAATCCTGGGCAGTTTTATATTGCTTTCAGTAAGTTATAACAGATGAAAAAAAAGCCCAGTACAATAAATCCCCATTAAAACTTTAATTTTTGATAACTGAAAACCACTTACTTTGCAACACGTGAATATTTAACTTTATTTCTAGTCTCTTGTTCACTTGGATCAGCTTTCCCATGAATTTCTTCACCCTTTGGCTCTTCAAACAGCTCTTCATCATCTTCTGCTGCCTTCTCTTCCTTTGCTGCACCTTTAGGGGGCATGGGCTTCAAACCATCCAGCTCAGTGTCACACTGCCACACACACAGAGCTGCATCCTGGCTAATTGTGTACAGCTGGAATACAAACACACAAATTATTATTGTCCAATACCCATTCTCTGTGCTCTGCAAAAATATGAATATGGACTTGCAGAAGGGTTAGCAAGTGTGCATTCCATCCTCAGGATAGAATCCAAGGTGCTTTGTACTGGGAGTTTTGCTTGTCCTGAGAACTGGTGAATTATTTTGCCTGCCCTCAGAAAAATTTTGCAAGGACCACAGGCAACTTGATTACCAGTAAACATTACAGCTAAGCTAAATAGTTTTTCATATTCAAAGATATAATGTTTTGGGGGAGCAAATTCAAACACATAATTATGGCAGAGCAATCAAGAGACACGTCTGTATTTTCTAAATTCTGAGATATTGTCAAAATAGTCACCCTACAGATAAGATTCTGTTTCCACTATTTTAATCTAAAAATTAAAAGTGCTGTGTGATTATACACACATCTAGGCTGTTCTCTTCAAAAAAGCAGGCAACTATGACATCCTTATGGCCTCCAAGAGAGTAGTAGATCAAGTTTGCCCATCGTTCTGCTCCAAACACCCACGTGGACATGTCCTTGCTCCCCACTGCAAAGCATCTGCAAAAGAAAAGGCCATTCCAATTTGAACACTGGACTGCAAAACTCTTCACTGGGTGGAGAATGTTCTGAGCTCAAACCCACCAGTCACCACTTTATTTTACAAACAACAGAGTTGTAAGCTGAGGGTGGTGAGTGGAACAGAGGTAGAAGGAGTTAAAACACATTCAAAAGGTCAACCCTGCTCACATTCCTAAGGTATGTTCCTTTTATGAATTACTGTGCATTTTCAAGCAAGAATCCACTGTTGATTCCCAACACATACATTTTTTTTATACTTTCTGGTCTGCCTACTTATATATTTTAATTAAAGACAGAATTTTTAAAGCCAGTACAATACTTTAGAGGAAAGAAAATGCGACTGCAATGTGCATTCAAACATTAACATGTCCAGCCAGACAGTGCTTCAGCTTAACAACTCACTTGGAATCATCAGTCCAGTCAATACAAGTTGTTTCATCATATGGGCCATAGTAGGTTTTGTCCAGAACAAATGCATTAAATTCTCTTTTCTTCCCAGGAGCATGGTACAGGTAAGCAAGATTGTCTTTTGTAACCACAAATTTCCTGGTGTAAGAGGGGGGAAAAGACACAATTGCACACAAAGCTGATAAAGCAGACAACTGCTCAGTACAAACTGCAATACAATGAAACAATACAATAATAAAGAGGTATCTGTGCTACTGAAACAGTAAAAATGGACTGCTTTTGAACAAAAAACAAAGTATTTGCAGATTGATACTATCCCCCAACTTAAGCATTATAAAAGAGAAAATCTTCAGTAAAAATCACTGAAGTTGAATAATGAAATTCTTATTCTCAAAGCCTCAAAATAGAAGGAAAAGTTAAAACATTCAAACCAGAATATTCTATTTCCAAGGCTCTGCTTTCCTTCTTTTCTTCCCCTCTCAATTTTACAAAATGACCCTGATCAGCGCAAAATCTCCCCTCATTCATGAATAGGAAATATCCCCAGATTGGTTAGGATGTCTTCATAATCACAACTACTTTATGGGCCAATTCCTGCTGTTTTGTTCTGAAGCATGCATCTTTACTTACTTGCCATCAGGAGAAAAGCTGACACTGTGAACTGGCTTGTGAAAATAAAACTCATGTATCACACATTTCCCAATCAAACTCACAAGCAAGGCAGCTCCCTCTGTAAGGGCAGAAAAAAAGGATCATGAGAATAACTGAGTTCTCAAAGAAATCATAACCCTAGCAAACCTTCTTTTCTTAAAGAGGTGGGAAAACTTTTTAAAACAGTGTGCGTAATATTATTAAAATAAAAAAATACAATCCAAATTATAAGACACTATCCAAATTCTGAAACAAGTTATTTGTAAGTTCTGTAAATAAAGATACCTTCCCCAAAAACTATAATGTGATTTTTAAAGCAGACCACTTCTAATTTTGTGTTAAGGCTGAATACCTAACAATGCAGATTTCTCCCTCTCAAGGCTGCATTTTTACTGAATTCTTTTACAAAACAGATGTCTCTTTTTGCAAGTACCTTCATCAATTAGAATGGCAAGGCTTCCATCTGGAGAGAGCCCCACGCACACAATATTGAGCCGTGTAGCCAAGGGCAACGTCTCACACTTGTTACTGCAACAAAAACACAGAAGAGTAAAACGGGAACAGGAGTGCAGAAGAACATCTTCGGTGTCAACGAAATATGGTTTGACACCTTTGTTAAGACCACAGACACAATTTGGATGTAAAATCCCCGCAATTTTCTTTAGCTGTGGCAATCCCATGAACGCCAGCTACGTGGGTTGTTCTGTGCAGGGGCAGGAGTTGGACTGGATGATCCTTCCAGCCCAGGATGCTCTGTAATTCTACACAAGAGACTGGCTCCTGACCGGAATGCAGGCACGGGGAGCATCAACCACAACTCTGGCACCCAGGAAAGGCTGATGATGTTTTAAGTTTTGTTATATACAAGACAGAAACACACAAAGAAACCATGCAACTGAATCAAACACAAACCTATTTTTTCCCTTTTCTTTTTTTTCTCTCTTTACGTAATTCCTCTGCTGTTCTCCACGTGGGTGTACCCGCACAACACCGTGACAGGTATTCCACAAGGCAGGCTTCTACCTTCTAATGCTAAAGCAGTCGCTTCCCAGGACATTTTGGCAGGCCGAGCATCCCGGGGAGCCCCATGGGTCGGGCTCCACAACCTCCTTAGAGTTTTATTCCCCCCGAAACCCCCAGCGCCAGGCCCTTCCCCGCCCCTCGCTCACTTCTTGAGGTCGAAGAGGGAGATCCTGTTGCCGACGGGGCTGAGCAGGGAGTTGCCATCGCGGGTGAAGCTGAGGTTGCCGCGGCGGTACACGGTGCCCAGCAGGCCGGAGAACTGCGGGGGGGCAGGAAGGGGCAGGGTTAGCGGGGCTGGGGAGACGGGGATCGGGGGGGATGCTGGGGAGATGAGGCGGGGATCGGGGGAGATGACGGCGGGGATGGGGGCTGCCCCCGGCCCGCGCTCACCCGGTACGCGAAGCGCATGGCGGCCACACGTGCGGAGCGCGGCCGGGAGCG
>VYZR01029943.1:0-10991 GCA_013400675.1 Oxylabes madagascariensis
TTTTTTTTTAAACTTATGAATCTCTTCAGAAGCGAGTAGCCCTGACCCTTTCATTAGAGACAAAAGGGAGTGTGTATAAATGTCTTTTGTGGCTTGGCAGTAAACTTGCTGAGGACGACATAAAACGTGCTCATTAAATGCTCTTTACCCAGCATTGCTTTTTGTTTTCAGCAGCACTGTGATGTTTCATCCCACCATTAATTGCCTAATACCAATTATGGCATAAACAAGCCATTTGCTAGTGTAACTTTTTCCATTTATTTTTCAAGGTTCTTACCCTTGACGCCCATTATGCATCTGGGAACGTGAGGGGCAATATTTGTGGGGAAATAAAAGTAATAAGATCGGTGATCAATAGTTTTACACAGACCTTCCTGCGCTATAAACGCGACCGTGGCTCTTGAGAACCTTCCAAAACGCTCCCCCCACTTGGATGCTTTGTTGTATTGAGCTTAATTATATGGAGACAAAGAGACGTGGGGAAGACTCTTTTTTCCCAGGGATGTGCCAGTTTTTCGGCGTAAGACACGGCCCGTTGTTGTGCGCTGGCAGCCGAGCGAGCGGCCTCGAGGGAGAGGTGGGCATTGCCTGGGTGTCACAGACACCCCAAACGCTGCCAAGTGCCTCGAAAGACTGGGCACAGGCAGAGGGGCAGAGCTGACCCCTCCTGACAGCCCTTCTGCACGAGGTCATCGTCTTTTTCGTGGCACTTCAGCTTTCTGGCCAAAATCTGGGTGTTGCCCGCGCAGGCCTGCTGAGAAAATTGTTTTCTTTATGTACTAGGAGTTTTCCCACACTTTAAGTATCAACAAATGGTTTGTTTTCATATTTTCATGGAGGAGGAGAGAGCTGACAGACTGTTGGTCTGTCCAGTGTGTTGGAGGGGTGGCAGCTTCACCTTCCAATCCACAGATCCCTTTGGAATTCTATAAGATGTCAAAGATGTAAATAAAGTTTCTTCTTTTAAGATGTAAATAAAGTTCCTTCTTTTCCAGCACGACTCAGCGTGTAGGTGCCGTTCTTTCCTGTCTCCTCTCCACATCTGGGAGCTGGCCGGGACGAGCAGCAATGCTGTAGTGCTTTGAAAGGTACTGGTTTAGGATTCCCTTTGGAATAAAGAGTGTGGCTTCTGGAGCTTCCTAGTCACGTGAGTGAGTTTAAACCTGATAGGTGAAACATCTGGATGTCACACTGACTTCTTGCCATGCCTTGTAGCTCTCATTTCTCACTCTGGTAGCAGAGGTTTGTCCTTTGTCATTGCTGCTCTTGGAAATGCGATGTCAAGCCTGGTCCTCCCACAGCAGAGATGGGCACTGGCAGGCTCCTTGTGTTGGGAATCACAGCTAGAAGGACTCAGGAGGTAGGAGAGACTTTTGATGTTTAGCTGGAAAAATGGGAGTGAGCCAGGGTTATGAGCCCTGGCTGTGGGAATGAGCCCAGGGATGTGTCTGGAGCGCAGACCTGCTGCCTGGGGCACATGTGGTGCTCAGAGCCGTCCACTCCTCCAGTCCCTGTCTGAACCCTTTACAGCTTAGCCTGGTGCTACGGCATTTCTTCTGAACTCTCCAACCAGATCTTGTTAAATTTTTCCCCTTCATTCCGTGTGAATCTCTTTGCCTTTGTAAATGGTGAGAAGGAAGCTCTGTGCTTTTCTCACTGCCATGCTGGCAGCAAGTCTTGGTCACTGGTGTCCATTCAGAAGGCACCTGCTGTGGGGACACACCACTGAAGGTCACCAGCTACCTGGTGAGCACAGAGCTTCACCCTGGCACGGATTTTGCTGCCAGAAACAACTAAAAATGGGACAAACCTGCTGGAGACACTCCAACCTCCCTCTGCTCAGCCTTGGCAAAGCCTCTGTGATCTCACAGAGCTGAGGTTGCTTCAAAGGGTTGGAAACTTTGAAGGAAGTCTCTTCACCTTCTCTATAAGAGGAATACAGGTTCTTTCCCAGGAGAGTCATCTTCCTGTGTTCCCATTAAATACAGTTTTGGCCATGCAGTGGAAAAAAACCATCAAAGCCCAGGTGGTGCACTGAGCTCCTGAAGGGAAGCCTTGGAAAGCCTCGGAAAGGCTGCCAGGCGCAGTATATTTTTTATTGCATCCATTATATAATGTGTCAAAAAAGAATTCTCTCCACTATGGGGAGATATTTATAGCCCATAGGGTTTTATGGCAGGAGTGGAGTGTCTCAGGTTTCCCTGGCTAAGCCAAGCCAGGCTGCTGCCTCTGGCTCCACGGGAGCAGGTCTGGGAGCCTGAGGGTGACCTGGGGAAAGGAGCAGTTCATCTGGATGTCATGACCTGTTCCACCTCTCCAGCTCCTGGGGAACCTTGGGAGGAGCAAGCAGAAATTTTCCCAAACTCTCAACAAATTGGGCGTGGCAGCAGGTAGAAATCAGTGGCAGGATGTAGGAGCGGGCAGGAGGAGGAGGAAGATGTCTCTGGTGAGTCTGCCTGAGGCTCATATTGGTCAAGAAGCTGAGGAAACAACAAATGATGTGACATCCATAGTAAAAATATGTGATCCGAGTGGAGAGGGGACATCTGATGGACATCTTTGTGGGAATAAGAGACTGGAAAGAACTGCACCTACACGCTGAGTCGTGCTGGAAAAGAAGGAACTTTATTTCCATCTTTAACATTTTCTAGAATTCCAAAGGTGACAGTGGATTGGAGGGTGAAGCTGCCACCCCTCCAACACACTGGTCAGACCAACAGTCTGTCAGCTCTCTCCTCCTCCATGAAAATATGAAAACAAACCATTTGTTGATACTTGAAAGTGAGAGAACTCCGTTACAGAAACGAAAACACATCAGAAGGCTGAAACCAGGGCGACACATCTTTGCCTTGCCCATTAACAGAAGCTGTGTGGAAGACACCTGGCACAGGTTTGGGAATGCTGTCGGGTCCATGTCTGGTCTCTCTTGTGGATGTTCCCCCAGAACCTCTGCATAGCCTAAAGCAGCACCTTGTGCTGACCAGGCACACACATTCCAATGGGGTGGAGGCAGATGAAGAGGTCACAGGTGTCTCCTTTAGGTCAGGAAGATTCCCCAGTGGCAGTTTCCCTGGAAGTGTGGAGGAGGCAGCTGGAAAAGTGATGAGCAGAAATGTGTTTACCCGAACTGAACCAGTGAAATATTTGAGCTCGATTTTCCTCCTCTTTAAAAAATAAATTCCTTAAAGAGCAGATAAAGCCCTTCATGCCTTAACCTCTGTGTCAAGGAGTCGAGATCCAAAAGACCTGCAAAGTTGACAGACAACTTGCTTACGCAACTTCTAACTCCAGGAGGATTGAAAGCCCTGACTGTGGTATTGATTAAACCTTATTTGGCCATCTGTCATATTTATATTTGTGAGGAGTTTAGAGGGAGCCAAGACTGATAATGCAATCACTCTGGGGAGGCTGGCTCGCACTAAAGGGGGGTGTCAGATTGCACAGGCACGGCTGGTGTGTGTGGGAATGATGCCACCGTGATAAAGTGAGCCTGTGGTCCCTTCCCCATCTCTCCTGGGACTCCCCAAAACCCAGACAGGGCACGTATGTGAGTGTGTTTGTGCATGTGGGATCTCTCCAGGTGTGGGGTTGCATTTTCCCACATCCACACAGCTTAACAACATCCCAGGAGTGCCTCACGCTGCCCTTCCTGCTGGTCATGTACAAGGAAAACATCACAGAATCACAGGATTATTAATTTTGGAAAAGACCTTCAAGATCATCCAGTCCAACCTGTGCCCAATCCCCACCTTGTCACCAGCCCCGAGCCCTGAGTGCCACTTCCAGGCTTTCCTTGGACACCTCCAGGGGTGGGGACTCCAAACCTCCCTGGGCAGCCCCTGCCAAGACCTGAGCACCCTCTCCATGGAGAAATTCCTCCTGATGTCCAACCTGGCACAGCCTGAGGCCGTTTCCTCTTGTCCTGTCCCTGGTTCCTCAGGAGCAGACCCCGACCCCCACCTGGCAGCACCCTCCTGTCAGGTTCAAGACCATGACAAACAAAAAAAAAAAACCTAGAAAGCACCAGATACATCAGCACTGTTTGAAAAACGACCCAAAGATGACAGATGACATCGGTTTGGATGGGAAATTAAGGAAGAAATAAGGGGTGAAGGAAAAAGCCCGTGAGAAGCAGTGCCTGTGGCACGGAGTCAGCATTATCTGAGCACCGCAGGAAGCTGCAGAGCTGTGAGTGATAATCTGCTCCCTGCACACCACGCAGCTCCCAGCAGGCACAGGCTCCTTTTATTCCCAAAAAAAAGAGATTTCCTGGAGGTGCTGTCTGTCACAGCTGTTTTATGATGTCTCTGTTATTGCAGGTCAGGCTGGGCTTGTCTCACATTTGATATAATCCATAGAAAGGCTGGGTTAACAGATATTAGATTAAGAAGGAGGAGAATCTGGGTAGGATTCTGGAGATATGGGAAAAATATAAAATATATCCTTATGGTTTCTCNTCGGGATCTGTCCCTGGAGCTGCTCTCCTTGCAGTGCCTGCTTCCCATCCAAGAGCTGCAGAGTTGTCCCTTTGGAATGAGAGGAAAACCGTTTTACCTCAGTTTTAACCACTTTTAGTCTGTATAAACCCTGGTAGTTTCCTTCTCCTCTTCTCTTCTCTTCTCTTCTCTTCTCTTCTCTTCTCTTCTCTTCTCTTCTCTTCTCTTCTCTTCTCTTCTCTTCTCTTCTCTTCTCTTCTCTTCTCTTCTCTTCTCTTCTCTTCTCTTCTCTTCTCTTCTCTTCTCTTCTCTTCTCTTCTCTTCTCTTCTCTTCTCTTCTCTTCTCTTCTCTTCTCTTCTCTTCTCTTCTCTTCTCTTCTCTTCTCTTCTCTTCTCTTCTCTTCTCTTCTCTTCTCTTCTCTTCTCTTCTCTTCTCTTCTCTTCGTCAAACAAAATGCAGAAACTTTTGTTTACTTTTTTGTCTTATGAAAAGTTACTTCCCTACAAAAAAAAACCAAACCCAACAAAAAATAGACCAACCAACTAACAACAACAAAAAAAACCCCAAAAAATCCTCATAAAAAAACCCAAACAATCAACCTTCCCCCCACCCCCGCCAAAAAAAAAAAAAAAAAGGGGGGGGGGGGGGGGGAAAAAAAAAAAAAAAAAGGGGGGGGGGGGGGGGGAAAAAAAAAAAAAAAAAGGGGGGGGGGGGGGGGGAAAAAAAAAAAAAAAAAGGGGGGGGGGGGGGGGGAAAAAAAAAAAAAAAAAGAAAAAAAAAAAAAAGCCCCCAAACCAACCAACCAAACCACCAGGTAAAAAAAGCTATTTTGAAGATTATTGAAAATAAATTAAAAAAAAATGCAGAAAAGAGTTACCTATATGCGTATGTATACAACACTGCAGATCTAAGTGCAGAATCTGTTGGAAAAACAGGTTTTCACATGTTTTATTTATTTCAGGGCCATCCTTTTAAAGAAATTGATCTGGAATTTGGAAGGGCAGCCTCCAGCCTTTGCTGGCTCCAGGTCTGTGCTGTGAGGTCAAGAGCCCTGACCTCTGGGACAATTATCCTGGGTTTGAACACTTGGTTTTGGACTCCCAGAAGATCTTGGGGTATATTTCTTATATCTATAGAGAAAATTTCACTATAAATCCGCCTTCATAGGATTGCTGAAGGAAGAATCCCAGCAGCAAAGTGGCTTTCCCTGAATATTGGGAATCAATCCAACCTGCTTGCTCTATCCAAGGCGAGGAACCTGCTGGGATGGGGCCGAGGTTGGCCCATTGGCATCAAAATTTGGACTCTTCTCCTTCTTTCC
Source organism: Oxylabes madagascariensis (assembly GCA_013400675.1). Lineage (NCBI taxonomy): Eukaryota > Metazoa > Chordata > Aves > Passeriformes > Timaliidae > Oxylabes > Oxylabes madagascariensis. The sequence goes on from VYZR01029943.1 coordinate 5,759, forward strand.
TAGGGAATTGGACCCTGGTCCTCTTTCCCAGGGAATCGTGAGCATATGAATGGTTGAGATGTTTTGTGTGAGTTGCCAGGATAATGCACACACATTCCTTTTTCCTGCCGAATTCCCTGCCCCGAGTCCCGCAGCTCGGCTGAGGTGTGTGCTCTGGAGCTGGGAGATCACTTTCTGGGAAAGCTGGGAAGCTGTTCAAGGGAAAGCCAGATGCTTCCAAACTGGGGCCTCTGGCATTTCAGCTTCCTTCTTTTACCGGAGCTGTAAAACCACCTGACAATAGCCATGAATATTAATGGTTCTTAGCCCCAAGGCAGAGGGAGAACTGGGGGTTTGTTATCAGGTTAAAAGTGGACGGCTGCTTTCATGTGGGAGTGTGTAACCCTCCATAAATAAAACACCAGATGTGCTCGGATTTCTGTTTTCCTTTAGACGACTTGGGAATTCTCATAAAGAACAGGAATACCTACGGTTTCCAGGACTTTATTTCCAACCTTTCCTTGCAGGAGTCACGCAGGGGGAGCTGCTGAATGCCGGGGCTGGTGGTTGGGTACCACCTCCAGCCGGGATCCTGAGGCTCTGAACTGTCTTTCTTATCTTCTTTTCTTCGTGTTAGAGCCGGGATTAATACACGGGAGTCACATTTTCGTGTTCAGACTCAGTGTTTATTAATTCTTATCTATATTACAGCCTCACGTGTCGTGAGCTCTAGCTAGCAAGGTAGAAAATGGTGCTATGGATGCCTCTGACTCTTTCCAAGGTCTTTTAAAGCTCTAATCACCCAATAACCTATATTATTTATACTTTTGACCCAGTAATTGACCACCGCAATGCGGACCTTTTTCACCCAATAAGAAAAAACCACCCAAAACCACGAAGAAGGTGAAGAAGACAGACTTAGACAATGCCCTAAATCTTCCATATTGCCCTACATATATTACTGTAGCCTAAAGCCTTAAAATCTAAGTTTCCAGGGTTTCAACACTGCAGATTAAGCCAGGCTTACCTGTAAATCCTCCAAAACGGGGCCTGTCTGCTCACAGGAACAGGATGTTGGTGCAGGTGTTCCTGCAGGAGGATGCTGGAGCACAGACCACGGCACAGCGCCGTGCCCCTGGGAGGGAATGATGCTGTCAGTCCCTTCCTTGGGAGGGATTTGTACTCAGAATATATTTGAAACAAATCTTGCACAGGTGCGAGGCTGGGGGAGCAGGATGGGATTCTTCCAAAGAAGAATTTTTCATTTTTTGAATGAGCACGGATTATCTGGGAAAAAAATGTGCTATATGGGTGAAAGTTCAGAGCAATGTTCTCTTTTCTAACTCTTCCTCGAAAACAAAAAGCAAATGTCGGTATTTCACAAGCAGATTATTTGAAACAGTTTTGACAGAAATCATGGAGGAAGTTTCATATTGAATTTATTTCTGTTTCCACGGCACTTTGAATTAAACTAAGAACCTTTCCAGGAGCTCCTCGACGTCCACTGTGCGTGACCTTGGAAATCAAGTATTGGTGGAGCCTGTGGGGTGATTTGAGGCGACCCATACTTGGTTTCAAGGGTCTGTGGGAATCTCCAGGAGGAGTGAACAGTGCTCTGTGCCTGCTCCAGTTGTCCTTTGGTGTCTCACCACGATAAACATGTGAGCACAAGAAAAACCAGTCCCTCACTGCTGAGGATCGAGGTGGCTCGGTAGCATTATTGAATACTGGCTCGTTTTGTTTTGAAAAATCAGCTGAAAAGTTACATTTCTGGGAGATGTGAGGGATAGGAGTGATCTGGACACAGCAGCTGCACCTGAGTCATCTGTGCCGTGCCCAGTCCAAGCCAGGATCAGCCCCTCAGGCTGAATTTGAACTGCAGAGTTTGTCCAAAGCTCAGGATGGCCAAAGAGCCCCAAAATCACGACAGGAAAATCCTCACCCTCAGCCGGCGGTGATGCCGAGCCCGTGGAGAGCTGAGGGATGAGGAACACTCCTCGTTTTATTTATGGATCCTGTGCTTCGGTCACGGAGGAAGGAAGTTCCATAATGCTTTGATAAATACAAGCTCTGGGGAGCTGCAGGAGTGTTTGCAGAGCCCAACCACAAAGCTTATTTTGACAAAATGTGGAGGCAAGGATCATTCCGGCTCTGGCTGCGTCCGCTGGAGAAACTCAGGGCTTACGGGGAACCTGCTGAGACTGGGTCTGTTTGAAAGATTAAAGGGGGTTTTATATGAAAGCTGCAGTTAAAAATAATAACAATAGTAATAATAATAATAATAATAATAGTAATAATAATAGTAATAACTCAGGTATGCTGTCAGGTATGCTGGGCTTCATCTGGATCCATACCTCCCCTCAAACAGACCCTGCATTTGGGCACTTTCTCTGCGTCAAAATGTAATCAGAATTTATGGATTTACAGAATCCATACTTTTAAGGCCTGCAAAATACAAAGTGCCCAGAGTGCTGGGCAGCCCTCCTCCAGCTCCCTGCCTGGACCCTGCCCTGCCCGGAGCCCTTGGAATGAGCCTCTGTCTCCGAATGCCGGCAGGTTGCTGCGGGGAGGGGATTAAGCAAATATAAACCCTTGGGGATTTCGTTAAGCTCTAGCAGGTCTTAGGATTTCTGCAAAGTAAAACAAAACCTGCACGGTCTGGTGTTTCCGAGCAGCCAGGGCGCTCCGAGCCCAGACAGGAGCGAATTAGAAGAGGCTGAGGGAATTAAACGCTGGGGCTCTTTGATCGCATCAGCCTTGTTTTGATTGCTGTCCTTCTCCAGCCCTATTCTTGGCTGGAAATACATTTAATTCTTCATGACTCGACAGGTTTGTGTGCTGCCCGCAGACACCTTTCAGTGCTGTTATTGCAGGGCTGGTCTGGGGCCTGGTTTATGAATAAATTCACTTCCAGGGATGGCCCTGCAAGGGTCTTCCTGTCACCATCCGTGTCTCTGCCACCGTTCCCATCCCCAAATTGTCAAAATATTCCCTCTGCAGCTGGCCCTGGAGGCAGCAGATCTGGGAGTGATGGGAATGGGGCTGGCTCTGGGTGAGCAAGGGAAAAACCAAGATTTATCTGCAGTAGCAGAAGGAAACCCTGAGCACGGCGTGGCTGAAGCGCGTTCCTGGCACAGCTGCAGCCCATTCTTCTTCCATCCAACCCTAATGCCTTCAAACCCTATTTGTCTCCATTTTTCTGCTCTCTTGCAAGAAGGAAATGCTGCTTTACAGAGAAAAAAAAAAAAAAAGGCAACTTCTTAAGCACAGATACATTTTTGAAGTGCCTTGCTCGGTGCCAAATGTCAAAAATTTGCCAGCAACTGATAAATCTTTTTGAAACCGCCCCATATATTCCACACTTCCAGCTGAAACTTGGAATTTCCTAATCTTGAGGTGATTTTGATCTGTATCCGAAAATGATGGAGCATGGTCTAGCAGTGATGCAGGGGTGGAGAGCATCTCCAGGGGGATTTTGGGGAGGATGGAGGATGCTTCGGGGGAGCAGGTTTTAGCTCCTTCAGCTCCCCAGTGGAATCACTGAGGAGGGGAGGGGGGAAGGAAGGGATCCGGTAACAAGGGGGTGGTGATTCCTCCCTTCTCACCTGGTGATTAGTCACTCTAATAAAAGGTAATTTGAGAAAAGTGCTCTCTGTGCCTTCAAGGTCTGGCCCACACCCTGCTCTGGGGTAGGGAGCTCTCTGGTTTCGGTGGGGTAACGTGTCTCATTCTCCACTTGAGTTACAAAAATGAGCAGAAAATGCGTACAAGGTGTCTATTTCATATTTTTCAACCTTTTAGTTTAGATTTCTGTGGATTAATGCTATCCAGGGTACTTGTGTGTGTTAATTTGAAAGAATTTTGGTGGAAAGGAATAATAGTTCTAAGACAAGAAAGTAAAACTTCTAAAACAACAGGTCTATAATGCAGAGAAGTTTTATCTTATTTTCATTAACAAGAGGGTTGTTAGAAAGTTGGGATAACAGGAGTGTTCTTATCCATGTGAGTCCCTCCAGGACAGGAATCTTTTGGGTGACATCTGGAGCATTTGGGCAAGGAAGGAGGGGGAGCTTTTTGTACCTGTTAATGTTGCTTTTTCTTACTGGCACTGAAAACTCAAAATGGGAAAAAAGAGCTGCACCAAAAGCAGCTGGGTTTGGTTTTGTGCAGCATCTCAAGCACAGGCAGGGCCAGTGGACGTGGTGATCAAGGTGGGAATTGTGGCCATGCCTTGTGTTTTATTGCTTCAAAAGAGATGAGATTTCTCCTTCCCAGCCTGTGTCGCTGTTCCCTGTTCTGCCTTAAACCTGCTCCTGAAATGGAGTGGGAGAGAAGCCCCAGTGTTGGTCTGTAAATGCAAATCCTCAGCGGGGCTGTGTGAGCCCAGTGTCTGAAAGATTAAAGGGAATTTTATATGAAAGCTGCAGTTAAACATAATAATAATAATAATAATAATACTGCAGGTATGCTAGGCTTTATCTGGATCCATCCCTCCCCTCAAACAGGCTGAAGCCACCAGGAGAGGAGCCAGCTGTGCTCCAGGTGGCCCTGGGGGCTCCCACAGCTGGAATGTGCCCTGCCATGCTACGGGTGGGATCTTCCTGGTGCTTCTGTCTGTGTGAGCACTGCTGGTTCAGCTCAGAGTCAGAGAAATGCAAAAAGCTCTTTGCTCATCAGAGCCAAGAACAAGATTACAGTTTTTTTGGATCATATCACAGCTCCAGGATTCATGGACAGGTCAGGGAAAGCACCTTCCCCAGGCTCCTGCAGAGCAGAGCCCCAAATCCCCAAATTCCCTGGAGAGACATTGGAACACCCGCCCAGGACACGCTGGGGGTGGCTTTGGATGGTCATGGCTTTGTGGCAGAGTTCTTGCATATTTTCGGCACTGGTTTGCTTAGCAGAAGGCCAAAAGTATTCAAATAATTAACAAAGATTGCTGACGAACGGGGAAAGAGCTGTTTCTGTGGATATCGGTTCGGACATTAAAGAATTCCACAGAAAAATGTCACTTTCTTGCCAATTTGGTACATTTGTCTTGTTTTGTTGAAAATAACTGAAAAGTATTTCCTGGCTCTGTATCACTGTAGAGATGTGTGAAATAAACAGCTCTGCCCTTATCTTAGCCAAGCGAAAATATTTCCAGTTTCCCCAGAATTCCCCTGATGAGGATTAGCTTCTCTGATGATTAAGAGGTTCAGGATTTTGGTGGAAACAAGCAATCCTTTTTAAAACTTTTTCCTTTCCTTTCCTT
>VYZR01029948.1:12962-25095 GCA_013400675.1 Oxylabes madagascariensis
GGGAGGAAGGAAGGGGCAGGCGGCGGAGGCCGCGCCCACCGCCGCGCTGTGCCCGGGCGGCTCGCTGGGGCTCGGCGGCTCCGGCGCGGGGTGGAGGGGGGGGAGGGACGGGGCGGCCGCAGGTGAGGCGGGGGGGCCCCCCCCGGGGGANCCTCCTCGGGAGAATCGCCCGCCCGCGGCAGCTTCTTCCCCTGTGGCCTCGGGAGTCGCCTCGGAGCGGAGGGGCGGGATGGGTTCCCGGAGAGCCGCGTCCCGGCCGGCGGAGCCCGGCGCCTCCCGGCGTGTGAGCACCTCGCCCGTCCGCAGATCCAGCCCCGCTCGGCCCCACGCTGCCTGCGCCGGGCTCCGGCCCGCCGGGAATTCCGCCCGGTGCAGCGCTGCCGGTGCGGGAGGGAACACGCAGCCCCCGAGCCCCCCTGGCCGAGCCCGGCGGGCACCGACAGGCGACAGCTCTGCGGGCAGTGGCCCCTCCGTGCCCCCGCAAGACAGTGGCCTAAGCCTTTTTCAGGAATACAGGAATGTTATTTCTGCATCTTTCGGTAGCCCCGCGCCTGTCCTAAGTGCAGATTTACGTTCTGCTTTCGGTACTCGCCGCAGACCTAGCACACCGTACGAGTAACTTTAACCCGGCTCGTGTTGGGCTCCTTTCTGTCAGCTGGCGAGTGAATACCCGTTCTCTTTCGTCTCGGTTGAAAGAAGTGATGAGCAAGTGTCTTTGCAGCTCCCAATGCCCTTAAGCCATCTTGGTGCTTTTGCACCTCCAATTTCATTTTTCCCTAATGAATACTAGTGTTTTCTAGGGTCTAGTAGTAAAAATATACATGAGAAACAAATGTGTAAGCATCTTCTTTATAAGTGTCTAGACGTTTAGATATAAAAAGCAAAGAATTTTAAAAATATATATGTATTTCTGATGTAGGTTCCACACCTTTAAGGGGATTTTACCATGAATCTCAGCTATTTGACACCACCTCTTCCTTGATCAGTGATGCAGTCACTCACTGTCAATTAATGGTGTCAGCACAGTAAGAGATGAACTAATCGATGAAAAAACAATGGCTGATTGTTAGAAAACACTAACTTGGGAACAAGGACAGGCTCTGAAGCTAATGAAGAATAGTTTAGTAAGAAAACATGTTTTTACTGGCATAGCGATGATGTCAATGAAAATGTTGCAGTAGAGGTGAATCACAAAATTCAGATGAGTAATCAGAAGAAAAGTGACATCGTGATCTTAAAAATTGTGTACCTTTGTCAACAATGTAAAAGGTAGTCTGAAAAAGGAACACAATTGAATCTGGTAAATAAAATTACCTTAATTGCTTTCAGCAAATGCTGAGGACTCTAATGATTGGCAATGGACCTCAGTTCTTAAGGCGTAATGAATTTTCTAAGATCTGGGCTTCCTATCACCAGAACAAATAAAAGGTTCGGAAAGAAAGCCATTCTGGCAGTGAAAAGTCTCTTGCAGGCAGCCAAGCAGAAATGTTAAAATCTGTATCTAATATATCTCTGTGTCTATATAGATACATCTAAGATGTGTGTCTAATGGGCTTCAGCAGGTACATCAGTAGAAGGAATGGCAGAACAAGGAGGATTTTGTTCAAAGACACCAGTTGTTCTATAACAGAAAAAATCAGGATCATAATGTGACTGTCCTGATGCAGCTGTCTGGTCTTATTAGTCAAACCTAAGAGAATTTTTACTGTGACAGGTATATAAAAAACACTGACAGTATGCCTGGGCTCCAGGTCTGCCTGACAGGGAATGAAAATAGCCAGAAGCTGTTACTCCTGCAAAATAACTATTATCGCTATTTGTGTTAAATTACTTAGTGTTCTTAGCCAAATCAGATATGGTCATAGCTGGATTTCTCAAGACCTACTCAGTGGTACAATAGAATTTGTAAAAATGCCAGAAGAATCATTTTGCATGCTGGCACCGCAGATGTCACCAAGTGCAAAGTCATTTTGGACACGAGCTTAGTCAAAAATCCCATTGAATTAATCTGCAACAAAATACTAAATCTGCAGTAACTCATATTAGCAGCTACATGAGAAGGAGGAGAGCCAAAATTATATAGGGCAGAAATCAAATTATAAACGTTGAATGCCTCTTTCTTTCCAGGTCAATTTAGTGAGGTTATTGTCAAGAAATTAGTCTAGCAGAAGAATGAGTTAGTGTTGTGTACATGTTTATGGTACTGAATTATGCATTGAGAAATCTGCCCACTCTTGTAGAGGACTGCATGCTCCCAAGCTGTAATAGCCCGGTGTGTCCTGTGTCCAAGTCACTTGGTGTGACTCTGCTGTCACCTTTCTCGCTGATCGGATCCTCCAGCAGCACAGCATAGATGTCAATGCCCTCTGCATCCTCTCCCACTGCTCTCCCTTCTTCTGGCAATGACAAAACCAATGTGGCAGAAAGCCTTCTTAGCTGGTGGTGTCACACTAATAACCCAGGGCCTGTAACAACCGATGAGGCAGAGCCACGTAATGGTTCCTTTAATCAGTGTCCAAGGATTGTGTTCATGCCCTTCTTCCTCTGGACCCAAGCAGCTCCGAATACCCCAAAACCACTTTGCATTCTTCCCTCTTGCATTTCCTGCTGCTCAGCTGCAACTGAGGACTGGAATTCAGATGCTTCCAAAAGCTAAGCCAGCTCAGGATGAGCAGTGTGGTGTGCTTCCTCTCCAAACAACCTGACTAATGAAGGCTTTCTGAATGCTACAGAAATGGCTCACCCAGAAGAGAATGTGTTCCTGTTTCACATCAGCCAGATGCAAGAGGCTTAGCAGGCTACTTCCAAATAAACCCAGCTGATCCCATCAGTACGGATGACCCTTGATACAGGGTCATGAGGAGGATGCATGATGTTCTAATGTTCTGGAGACATTCAGGGAACCCAAAGCTTCAAGGACAGACTAATGCTTTCTCTCACAGTGAGATTTCCCCCGTCTTCTCTGAAACAATCTCTAACTTTCCAGTCTTTGTTTCTTTAGAAAGGAAAAAGTAGCTGAGATCTTCATATGTCTTACAAAAGTCAATGTCCTAGGACAGCAGCCCATATGCAAGATGACTTTGGCCTTCTTCAATGACTGTAAATAACATAATGCAGGATACAGTCGAAGAAGTTTCTGGAGCAGGGGAAAGTGTTCTTTTTCTGGTGGTTTTGGCTTTTTGAGGGTTATTGTTCTTTTCACTTAATACATCCAGAGTTCAGGGTTTGAGTACGCAAGAAAAGATATTTTATTTCACTTGTTTGGATTATTTTCTATAGAACTGGTATAGAAAGAAAACACAATTTGCTATATAATAGCAAATTATAATTATATTTGCTATATAATAGCAAGTGAGAGAGTTGCAACAACAAAACATAAGCTTTCTCTCCAGAGATAGTGAAGAGCTTTCCAAAAATGGTGAACTAAAAGAAAATAGCTCTGACAGTGTGCTTCTGGTAGCATTGAAGATTACCAAAACAGAAGTGAACTAAGTAATTGAACATATTATTCTCATCAGTGATTATGTTAATCTAATTTATAAATACATCTTTTGCTCTGGACCAGACACAGAGCTGACGCCTGAACCAATTCTATGAGGTCATGGTCAGTTGAACAAAATGAAGATCTAACTATTATATAGACAGTTAAAGTATACTGGCTAGTATAATTCCTCCTGTCCTCGTCTTGCTTTCCCTCAACCCCAAGTCATTTTCAATTTCAGGTTGCCATGAGTCAGCTGACTGCTGAAGTGTTGCACAGCAGACCTTTAAAGGAAATGCTTTCAACTAAAAACTCCTTAGTTTTATTTCATTTATGAAATTACACAGTTTTTCCTAACTGCCTTCTGGGGAAGGGGGAGTAAACTATCTCTAAAATTCTCTAGGAATGCTAAAATAAACAACTATTGGCATGACTCAGCAGATAACAACAGTAATAGCCAAGAAGGTCTTTTCTTAAAGGAATAATAATATTTTTATTCTGTTGTAAAAAAGGCAAAACAACATCACCAGCAAAGGAAGCAAATCTTTTGCTATCAAACACAGTCCTTTGACTCCTAAAGGTGAAACTTGGTCTTCCTACCAGCATACCCTGCTCCTTGTTATACAAGTAAACAACTCCTAGATGTTCCACCAGGCACCTCCAAAGAGGAATGAAAACAGCAGCTGAAGCTTTCCACTGTGCTTCTTTCCACCGAGGTTCCTAAAAGCACCCCCCACACTGGCAAATAGCACCAGCACATCAAACCACAGGCCTCTGTAGATGTGAGCTGGGAGTATGATATGTATCTTTCAGGCTGTTCCCAGTAGACTCAAACATTTAAATGAAAATTCCTTGTATAAAAAGGGATTGTTTTTTCCCCCCTAGGTTTACCATGAAAAGAATTTGTATTGTGCTGCAGGCTATTCAGTGAGGGTTGAAGTCTCTTTTTGTGTAAGTACTGCCTATCAAGTGTAAATCCATGTGTTGTGTACTTAGTGTAAAAATGTTTTTCTGACACTCAGATAAACTGATTGTTGTTTTGACCCTCGTCTTTCATTCACATCCAACTCAGCTGCTGACTTTTGTGGTTTCTGAGATGAAATGTTGATTTAGGACCAGTGTAAATGACCAATCCCATCTCTTCTTTTCATCTAATTTTATACTCTTATCCCCAAATAGTCTTATTTGCCACCACTCTGCATTCTTCTTATGCATTACCAACAAAATGTATTCATTATGTCCTTCTCCCTCCCTTGCTAATGTCTTAGAACAAATTGTACTCTGCTGCTTTATCTTTTGCTGGAGCAAAGTCCAGGCACAAAGCTGGCCCAGGATTTGGTTAAGATTATTTTGAGCCATCTTTTCTTACAACTCTAGATGAGTTATTCTCTGAGGTCCTCAATCACAGCCAAGGATTTGGGTCATTATTAATTAGTTATTATTAGTAATTGTTAAGTGCCTACAGTGCTCTTGTAGCATTAAAAAGGGCAAGCTTCTTGCCTAGAAGAGCTATGTATGGGACATCTACACTGCAGTCTCCCATGTCTAAGCCAGCTTTAAAATACTCAGGTGTTACTTATCTGGTGCTCAATGCACTCTACCTAAAAGTGCACTGAGCTCTGCAAGCAGCTTCTACAACCCCAGCAGAGGTTTGACTTCACCAGGTCATGTTCACTGCACTGTACCCCTTTATCCTGTCTGAGATTAGCCAGGCAGATGCCAAAGGAAATGGTGTAGCCTTTCAGTTGGAAGCCTGTACTGAATTTCACCAACTTAATGTCACCTTGCACTACCCTGGGGTTATTTTACTCAGACTCCATTGCGAATATGTTCTGTATTTTGTCCATCTTTCTCCTTTGTCCTCCCTCCTATTTTAGATGAATGACAACACACTTACTATTGCTGGTAAGTTTTCATTGACTACAAAGTTGGAATAACTTACGATGGAAGTACTGTCCCAGTTATAGATGAATGACAACACTTTTACTATAGCTGGTTAGTTTCCATTGACTGCAAAGTCAGAATAACTTGCAGTAAAAATAATGGCCCGATTATAGATGAATTACAACACTTTTGCTATTGTGAGTGAGCACCTGTGGATTGCAAAGCTGTTAGTAACCTACAATACAAATATTGTTCCAAGAAAGGTTGCAGCTTAGTCAGATGATAACCTTTTTAGTCCTTTTCCAGCACTGCAGATTCTGCTTTCTGGCAATAGCTATAGCCAGTTCCATAATTTGGATTTCAAATTTAGTAAGTGATAAATCATGCATGAGACCCAAAATATACAAAGCAGCAGTTGCAAAAATATTCTTCCTCAGTATTTTAGAAAGAACATCACAAAATTTTTTTGCCAAAAGAATTAATGTTTCTATAAAAAGACATGTGAAGAAATGAGCTCTTAAGAGATTACAACACTAACACATGCCATTATTATTACTATAACTAGTTAGAAACTATTTCAGAATGTAGATATACTCTATAAAATCAATGAGAAGGAATTCCTTGCAACTGGCCCTAAGTCACACATCCAGGACTAGGGATCTGTATTGTCACCATAATCACTCTCTCTGCTGAGTATTTATTTATTCTCCACTTCCTCTGTTAGTTCAGCTCCTATGTGTCACAAAAACAACCACATAAACAGTGATGGATTTTCTCCAGCTCCTTCCACCATCAGACAGCACAGAACCACCTCATACCCTATTTCCTGTGTCACAGGTTTATTTCTAAACAACTCATCCTGAGTGTTTGACACTGACTGGTGTGCTGCAGTCAGGAATTCAGCTTCTACGGTCAACTGACTGCTTTCCAAGAATACCACTCATTAAAAAGGACTGCTGGAGACTCTACATTCAAATCCTTGCTGAGTGCTGGGCTTTCTTACTGGTTAAGAAAGGATTCATCTTCTGGAGAGTGTAAATAAGTAGAGGTAGGAAAAGACAGATAAAAATTCCCCACCAGACTTTTTCCAGAGTTTTCAAAAAACAACCTTCTGCTATCTGGAATACATTTTACTGTCAGAAGTGCTTCTTTATAAAACTTCCCTTGTTTCTCTTAGGCTTACTGTGTCTAGATAAATTCTATCCTCCCTAGTTTTTTTCTCTTTAAATAGCTGTAAATTTTATCACAGGCTTCTTCGGACTTCAACTGTCCCAAAAATATCAACTGCTCTCTGTCAATAAACAAAATTTTTCATTGTTCCCGTAGCTCAGTTTCTCAAAAGCTTCCACCAACATTTTGTGGTTTTGTTCTAAGCTCCCTCCCATGTCTCTAGTCCTGGGCACAAAACTAATATCTTTATTCAAGGTACAAAAAACTGCTCTTTGCTTCTGAACATAGAAACAGAAATCATATTTCACGAGACTGTTTCCACTAGAGTTTTGTTATCAGTCAAAGACTCTGTGGATTTATAATAAAGGACAGGTAGCACCAACTGGAGACAGAATGATTTGTAACCCTAAGAGATGATCAAACAATAATTTTATTTAATTGTCATGACTGGTTGAACATTTCTAACCGTCCAGTTGTGAATAGAGTTTGCTTTGTGCAGGGAAATTACTCTTCTAACAATGATCCATTCATTCTGCTGTGACTACACCAGTGGGTGAAGGGGAAATGCCAGCTTTGCAGTGTTTTAAATTATTATTATCATTAAAACAACTGCACTAGAGTATTGGTGTAAAACGACGACAGGAAAGGATTGCTTCCACACGCTGAGTCATGCTGGAAAAAGAGAGACTTTATTTACATCTTTCACATTTTATAGAATTCCAAAGGGATCCATGGATTGGAGGTGAGAGTTGCCACCTCTCTGGCCCACTGGCCAGGTCAACGGTCAGTCAACTCTCTCCTCCTCCATGAAAATATGAAAACAAACCACTTGTTGATACTTAAAGTGTGAGAAAGATCTTGATAAGTATACAAAACTTTTCTCATCAGAAGGCTGCACGGGTGACATATTGGCACATCTGCAAAGAAATAAAACCCTTCCATTTCTTACCTGTTCCTGGTTTAGAATCATCCTAAACTGGTAGCAGCCATAATCATTAGCATCTGATAGAGTCGGTCTATTGATAAAACCATCAGTAAAACCCTCCAGGAGCTCCTGGACAAACTCAAACAGAAAAAGGGAGCCTACAGAGGGTGGAAGCAGGAACAGGTAGCCTGGGAGGAGCACAGACAAAATTGTAGCCAGGAATCAGATTATGGAAGCCAAAACCCTGATGGAATTAAACCGGGCCAGGAACATCAAGGAGAACAAAAAAAGCTTCTGTAGGTATATTGATGATAAAAGAAAAACCAAGAAAAATGTGGGCCATCTCCAGAAGGAAATGGAAGACCTGGTTACCCAGGTGGGACATGGAGAAGGGTGAGGTCTCAATGATGCTTTTGCCTCCATTTTCACCAGCAGCGGTGAAAAAGTCACCAAGCCAAGCCAAGCAAGTCACAGAAGGCAAAGGCAGTAACTAGGGGAGTGAAGAACCACACAGTGTAAGGGAAGAACAGGTACCAGAGCGTCTAAGGAATGTGAAGGTGTACAAATCCATGGAACTTGATGAGATGCATCCATGAGTCCTGAGGGTACCAGTGGATGAAGTAGCTAAGCCACTATCCATCACATTTGAGAAATCGTGTCAGTCTGGTGAAGTTTGCAGTTGGTGGATAAGGAATTGGCTGGATGGTCACTCTCCAAGAGTTGTGGTCAGCAGCTCGATGTCCAAGTGGAAACCAGTGATGAATGGTGCTCCTCAGGGGTCAGTAGGGGGACCGATGCTGTCTGACACCTCCGTCTGTGGCAGGGACCGTGGATGGAGCGCACCCTCAGCACGCTTGCTGGGGACACGAGCTGAGTGGTGCTGTCAGTATGCTGAAGGGAAGGGATGCCACAGGGACCTTGACAGGCTTGGGCCCACGTGAACCTTATGAAGCTCAACAAGGCTGTAAAGTCCTGCACCTGGATCTTGGCATCCATCCTAGGAAGTGTTCAAGGCCAGTTTAGGTGGGTCTTTGAGCGACCTGGTGTAGTGGAAGGTGTCCCTACTTAAGGCAGGGGGTTGGAACTAGATGGTCTTTCAGGTCCCTTCCAACCCAAACCAAAATGCTAGTAAGATAAGACGCCCATCTCTTTCCACAGGAGGTGATAGATAAGGTGAAAAATGCACAACTGAATGAGAATCTATGCAAGGTTGCAAGCCTGTTCCTAAAACCCAGCAGCAAAGGCAATCCTTGTGTGCTTCTTTGGAGCAATGGCTGAGAACAAGAGTGGGAAAAGAAATGGGGCTTTAGCAAGAAGGTGGTGAGGTTAGTATGCTAAAAAATTGATAAAACCCTGTATGAATTCATCAGCATTTGTCGTGAGAAAAGAACAAGTCATTGATCTACAAAGGCAGGGAATGTATTTTTTTTAAAGGAATTACCATATAATCATGTTTCACAGATCATTATTCTAAATCAAATCCCGAGAAAATATAATACCAAAGTCAGTCTGCCATTGTAGAGGTGGGTTTTGCATTTATCAGTTTAATTTTGGCTTTAAAAGCAAAGGAGGCCAGTTACTAATTCTAATAAAGCTTCTGTGCGTTGCCCTTCCGTCTCTTAACTTCATCATGAAAACTCAAAAGGAGCTTAAGAACAGACACATTACAAGATTCATTTGACAAAAACCATCATTAACTTCACGTTCTTCTCCATAATCTAGAACAGATGGAGTGTCCAGAGGACAGCTGAAAGCAGGTATGTGCCTCCTATTCCACCAAAGCACAGTGATTCCTGCCTCATAATGGTCCTTTTGGGTTGATCACGCTTGTGGTAACTCAAAGCAGGCTGGAAGCTGCTGCAGGCTTTGCTTGGGAAGGGAGAGAAGTCAGGTAAAGCTCAGAAGATGAACTAGCCCAGGGAATTACAGGGGGATTTCATGCATGAATCAGATCACGTTAGGTCAAAGCACACCACAAGATGTGATGCCTTCAAACCTGAACAAAATGGGACTAAAAGCATTGCTTTGGAATCCTGGTCTGTGACTTGTACAGAGATGTAGGAAATTTCACTCTAGTAAACAAATTCTGGTCGCATTCATATGTTAACTAAGAAAGAGGTGCTCCTGCCTCCACTTACATTCAGATCACTGCGGAAAGCCCAAAGCTGATTGGGAAGATCAGCCTGGCATAGGCTGCAGGAAGGTCTTGGACACAGGAGTTCTGCTTGAACACAGGTAAATCCATGAGCTTTCTCTACAAAGCTCTTAATTTGTAGCATTTTCAGGCAATTTTTGGAATGGATCTTTTAAGTCACAGAAATAAGCAAGTTACCCTCATTATCACTGCATTAGAACCTCACCCCGGACAGCAATGCTGGTTCATGTGCTACACAAGTACCTGAGCATATTCTCTCTGTGTGAGTTAACCTTTAACACAAATCAGCTGAGACTCCAACCCACATAAACTGTGACCTTACAACAGGACATTTCCTCTTCCCTTCAGTTTCAAACACAGCAACTCATCTTTTCATTTACATGAAGATCTTTTACATCAACTACATCTGAATTTTACGCTATAATGAAGATCCCTTTGCACCAAAAAAAAGTGGTTCAAAATGCATTAATTAATTACATTAAATAAGCACACAAGAGACCGCCTTGCATTTTTTGTTCCTCATCTAAGAATTCTGTGAAGCCAGCTGCAATTCACAAAATTGCTTGGTTTCATAAGCATTTCTCCCTCAAATTCTTAGACATTTTGGACATCTTACTGATTTCTGTGAAGGCTCTCAAGCAGCCAAAAACATGATTCTCTTCCTGTATCCCACTGTGTGTACCTTTGCTAAATCCTTCACAACAGGTTTTCCTCAAAAGCTGAGAATTTTCCATAGCCAAGGTTTTACCTACAAAGATCTGCAGACAGACTCTTCTGAGATGCTGACCTCACTTGTTTAATGATTCCTCTCTGGCTACTGCATTCTTACAGTACCTGCACAAAGGAGAAGAACCAGGGAAAGGCTTGTCCAAGTGTATTCAGGGGACTTAAATGTAACAGCAGAGACAATCCTGTTAATCCACAAGGCAACTAAAAAAAATTGTCCTAAGCATCCAGATTTTATCTTCATTGTCTCTTCTCCTGTTATTATGTAAAGAAAATTTTTGTTCAATGTTAAATTCATTATTATGGCTGTGACAGAAGGGCATAGAAATTCTGGGGTAATTGCAGAAGGGTGGTCATTAGTAGGGAAAGACAAAGGAATGCTTAGTTGGAAACAGTGATCTTCCATAATTCATCAAAATGCCAAGATTGCTGAATATTCACTTCAAAAGACAGATTCTTTGCTGCTATTTCACTTTACAATGGGTTTGTCCAAATGGGAGTATTGTGCGGAATTCTGTTTTACTGGTTTCTGGTGTCTGTAGCACAGTGGAAATAAATGATGAAGAATCCCCATGCTCATCAAAAATAGACCATTTGCAAAGCTTAGTGGGAATCTTCGTACAAGAAAAGGGAAGGGTTGGAAGCTATGACCACATGAAACACAAATCATAGTCCACGTTCAGAATACCTGGCTGGCAGCACCCCAAAGGCTGGAGGCATGGATCTGCTAATGCTACATAGCATGTTCTCCCCCTGCACTGCCTGTTTAGCTCCTCTGGGATGGAAGGAAAGATAATGGCAGCCTTTGGCTTCATGCCTGTCATTGCCATGACACTACCATACGTTCCCATCAGCATTGTGTATGTCTCCCTTTACCTCTCAGCAGCAGCAGCAGCAGCAGCAGCATCACTTACTCAACAGGAAACGTCTCAAAATAAGCCTTTCATTTGAGGAGTCTGCCAAAATGAAAACACTTTTAGAAAGAGAAAACTGATCTCATAAAAAGAAATAAATCTGAAATTAACTGAAACCAAAATCACATGTTTTCCCCCACCACACCCCCATCCAGGTCTCTGGGTGTTGGGAACCTTAAGCTCCATTCCGAAACTAAATTAGACTCGCAGTCTGAAAACTGACCTCAAACTCAAAATTTGGTGGAGTGGCTTGAGATGATATGTTATCTACTTAGATAAAAATGGACACCTTTAGATCCCCTGTACTCACAAGTGTTTTCCTAGAAACAAAATCTTATGATTTTCTGTTCAATTAGATTGTGTATTTTAATTAATTCTCTAGTCTTTCTCTGGAAGCAAATAATCAAATAGAAGAGACATCTGCACTATTCTAATTGACTTAAACAGAAATAATGTATGTACAACCTTTGAGTTGACTGAACACCTGGATTATTTCGCACTGAGAAAAATAATACATCTATCCACAAGTAAATTTTGGGAAGAGCGTGCAAATTCCATCAAAAAAGATTTAGGAAAAATACAGGGCTAGAATTACACACATTTACTGAATATAGCCTCTACTATATAGCCTATATATAGTATAGCCTATATATAATATAGCCTCATCCATCCAAAGCAAAGGGCTTCACTTTGAAGACTGAAGTGAAACAGCAACAGTTTATTTCTTTCTGAGATTTCCATAATAATGGAGAAGGGAAGATCTGGTCCATGTATTTAGCTATAGACTATCTAGGAATTCTTCTGAGTAAAATACACCAGGATTTGCAGTTGCCAACTTTATCCCCTCTGACAGAAATATTTCCACTGACTTGTTTTTT
>VYZR01029957.1:0-16107 GCA_013400675.1 Oxylabes madagascariensis
GGGGAGGCCTAACCCCCCCTTCCGCCGTATTTTTGGGGGGTTTATCCCCCTCTGTGGCTTGACAGGCTGCCCTGGAGGTATCCCCTCAGACCCCCCCCCCACCTTGGTGATGCCCCCCCAGTGTGGGTGCCCCGCACCCCTCCTTGCCTGCCCTGGGGAGGGCGAGGGAAGGGGAGAGCAGTTCCAGCAGCCACAGCCCAAAGAAAGGCTTTTGTGGGGGTTATTATTATTATTTATTCCTCCGTTTCGCCCCTCGGCTCACGAAGCTTCTGGCTGCCGGCTTAGGGATTGAATTTTTTGGGGAGGACGGGGGGGGTTCCTCGGGGTCTGGCTCAGCAGACCCAGGGGTGGGTGAAGGGCATCAGGGCCCCAGCTTTTCTCCCAAGAGGTTTATGTAACCCTCCAGGTTTGCTTAGGCTTTATTACTTTTTATTTTTCCTCCTCTCCCTTCATAAGATCTGTTTATATTTTTCCCCCTTGTTTTTATTCCTGGCCCTTTACGGGGCGGTGAAATCCCTTTCTCTCTCTCTCTCTGTCTGGAGAGTGGGTGGCGTTGAAAAATACCATCGGGAATTCGGTTCTAGGATTGTTTTTATTAATAGTTTTTGTTTACAAGGTGGCGGTGTGAGCCGGGGAAAGGGTAGGAATGACACGAGTGGATGAAATGTTTCTCGGGTCTGTCGCCCGAACGTGCCCGACCTCCCTCTCAGCAGCACTCGGGGCTGGTGGCTTTGCCTTGCTGGTGTCGAGGGGGGTCGAGAAACGGGGTCTGATTTAGTTCCCAGAGAGAGATAAACAAACTTATCTGGATTTGGTGGTGTTTTTTTGGAAAGGGGAGGCGGGGGGGGGGAGGGAAGGGAGGAGCAGCAGCAGCGCTCCTGTTTGTGGCTTATCGAAGGAAACTTGTGTCTGACGTTCGCCCGGCGCCTTTTCTCCCCACAAAGCCGCTCTCGGGTGTATTTTTCGCCCTGTTTTGAAGCAGATAGGAAACGAGTCCTGATGGTGCTCGAATCGGAGCTATTTTTATCCGGGGGTTTAAAGTTACACACATGTCAGGCTCCGCCAATTGCGATCGATGCTTAATCGCACCGGGAGGAGGGTCGGGAATTCCAGCTGTTTAGTGTTGGGGGGGAAAAAACCTTTCTTAGGGATACCCTGGAAAGAGCCAGAGAGGGGCCGAGGCCCAACCTGATCGGCTGCTGCTCTGTTTCCCTTTCCCCTCCCCCTCTCTTTTCCTTTTTTTTTTTTTTTTCTCTTTCCCTTTTTTGTTCGGTTCCTTGCCGGCATCTCCAGCGATCGCAGCATTTTGGAGGACAAAGAGCAGGTTTTTTTTCCCTTGCGAAGTGGCTTTGCTGTGTGTTTCTAGGAGCTGGGTAGGTAGAAAGCCCCGAATTGTCTGGGATTCCTCCGGGTGCTGGGGAGTTTGTGCTCTGCTCTTCCTGCCCCCCCTGACAAAAGGAAACCCCGATGGCTTTTCCAAAAGCGAAGCCCTCGCTGTGGGCTCTTGCTTTTTCCTTGTTTTCCAAAGGGGGGGTGAGGGTTAGAGCAGTCGGTCTCCTGCGGACAACAAACTTAGGAAGTTGGATGTGTCAGATGACTCCTCACCACTCCTCCCTCGCTCCCTCCCTCCCTCCCTCCCCAGCCTTTTTTTTTTGTTTGTCTGCCTGACTCGCCCCGGGGTGAGCAGCTCGCTAGGCCCCGGCTCCCCAGACGCTTCCCTGGGGAATCTCCCCCTCTGGAAGCCGATCTGAAATCAGGCTCTCTCTTTTGAGACAGCCAGGAGAGGGTCTCGGCGGTGGCCGGAGGAGAAGGGACTCGTCTGAAGGAATTTGCTTGAAGGCAGCTCCTCCTTGGGGCTCTCAGGGTTTTGTTTGCTGTGTAGGGTTTTTGTTTGGGGTTTTTCCCCCCCCCTCCCCTTTTTTGCTGCCGTTTTCATTACAGTTCCCCTTTTCATCCCCCTTTCCACGTCTCCAACGGTGAATAATGGTACGGATTTATGGCCTGCCAAGGCTACCTTTCCCAGCGGGGAGGGGGCACCGAGCAGGGTGAATAACACCCCTGCCTTCTCCTGCTCTGACAGGTTTAGGAGCCTGAGCGAGGTCTTTTTATGATTCCCGTTTTCAATCCTAACACGTCCGTGTCCTTTTGTGGATGCCTCTTTGTGAGGAGGGAAGGGGGAGAGGTGGCTGCTCTCCGCGGGGCTGCGGGAAGGGCAGAGCTCTGCGGGAACGTGTGGGGCTGATGTTGAACAATCTCCCGGACTCGAGGATGTGCTCGAACTCCCCCGGCACTCATTGTCTCCCTCCGGACCGGGTTTGTGCTGCTGAGGCTGGGAACAGAGAGCCGTAATCCCTCCTCCCCCTTTTTTTTTTGGGGGGGGGGCTCCAGCCAAAGTTTCCTGGGTAACCCTTCAGAGTCGGGGTTTTGCAGGAAGGCTCTGCGCTCCCAAAACCCCTCCAGACCCGCTCTCCAGCGACCTGGAAGCGCAGGGTTATCCCACTGGGAAGCCCTCAGGTAGCTCCCACCCTGAGGACAACAGAATGGGGGCTCCCCTTTGTGCTCCCCACCCCGATTTTGGGGCCAGTGCCAGCCTCAGAGCCGTGTTTGCAGGGAGAAGGCCTGGAGCTCTCGCAACTCCGCGGATTGGCTGCTCTGTTACTACCCGGAAACCGGGCCCAGGGCGGAGCGAGGCTGCAGCTGATGGGGTGCCCCTGGCAGGGTGTTTACACCCATGGGGAGACCCCCCCCGGCACCCCCATCCCTCCCCAAACCACGGGGCCGTTTCCCCTTCCAACCCCGGGGTTTATTGTTCCGTGGCCGCCCCGCTTCCCCTGGGCCGGGAGTTTATTTAGTGCTGATTTATTTTCCTCCTTTTGTGGAGGAACGCTGCTGGCCGGGTTGGAGTCCCCGAGCTCTATTTTTAAGCGTCGGAGCTGGAAAAGGGAAGTGTCACCCTGTTTTGTGCCTGAAAGGAATTATAAATAGTGGCCAGCTTTGTTTGAACCTCCCCATGCTGCCCAGTTTGCCGAGCTGGGGGTTTGGGAGGCGTAATTCACGGAGCCTTGCACTCCCTGCTAATTTTAGGCTCCTCCTGAGTCAAGGAGAATAAAGGCACAAAGCTCCTTAGTTTTACCTGCCCGGCGTTTTGTAATCTCACAACTCCCCCCCACCATGTTTGCTCCGTCGAGGCAAAGGGTAGGCCAGAGTTTACATTTGGGATAAATTCCTTTTTCTGGTCATTATAGGCTTACCACACCGCACTTATCATCCCACTTGAACACCTTCCAAGAGCGGGCGTTGAGCAATCGCGGGGGTCACGTGGCTTTGTTCTCTTTTGGCCTGTCCCCAGGGAAGAGCGTGTGCACTGGAATGTCTTGTTTTGGTAGGGTTTTGGTGGGGCTTTGTTGTTTTGTTGGGGGTTTTATTTTCTTTTTTTTTTTTTCTTTTGGTTGGTTTGGTTTTGTTTTAAAGGACGGATATTTCTGGAGACTGGGAATGTAAATTTTCAAATGTCACGCTACGCTTCTTTCTGCTCCACTTCTGGGGCTACGTTTTAATGAGGCCTCCAGGGATGAGGGGAATCGTGTGGCGATGCTTCAAAATGCACAAAGACGTGGCAGCAGCCCCTTCCCAGGACTGGGAGAGCCCCCCTTTTTCCCCAGAAATGCTGTCACAGGTGGTGGTTTATAAATCAAATCAGGTAAACACGGCTTGGGAGGTGGTGCCTGTCTTTGGGAGAACTCGAAATCCATAAATCTCTCCCCAAACCAAACCAACTGGAGGAAAATAAATAATCTTTGTTGCCTAAATGACAACTTCCAAGGGTATCATCTTGCTGCTTTTAGAGCAGAATTTGGGCTCCTTTGCTGGCAGCTGGATGGTTTTTTTCCCAAAAAAATTGGCTGGAGCTGGAAGTTCACTCTCCCTTTGTTGCCTTGCCTGTCAGATTGGGAAGGATTTGGGAGCTGGGTCTCCTCCTGAAAAGCCAAGTGCACCTGTTTAATCATGGAATTGCCACGCTCATGGAGCTCAGACTGGGAAATAAGGATTTGGTTAGGGCTGCTTGGAGCAGAGTGCCTGTTGGGGCCTGACATCCCAGCCCTGCTTAAAAGAATAAAAATATGGGTAATTTTAATTATTTCCCCATCTCATTTCCTAGACTCGGAGCAGAGGTTTTGGAACACTGAGTAGCCTGGCAGGATGATGCTTCCCAGATTCCCAGTTCCAAAGTGGAACACTAAATGCTGATTAAACAAATTCTAGAGGCCTTTTCTTTGTCACAACAACTTAAAAACCCCAAAAGCGAACGCGGGATTTTAGGAAAACAAACATTCCCTGTAAAATGGTGGCCTTGCTCTCCCCTCCACTGGGTTGTGCCAGCTGTTTTTCCTGGCTTTCCTAGGGAAGCTGTGCTTGGATTTGTAGTAGGGGATTGTTTTTAAGTGTCATCACGACTATTTTACAATCCCGGTGAGCTTTTGGAAACGTCTCCCGGAGTGACTCCCACGTGCTCGGCATTTCTCGGCAGCAGGAGCCGATAACGGGAGCTCCGAGCTGAGCTCCCAGTCCTGCACACCCTGCCAGGTCCCAATATTTTGGATGAAGCAGGAGATGCCCCTCAGTGAGACCTTTGTTGTTCCATTTGCCAGGGGAAAATTACATTTAATTTCATGGGAGTGTTTTGTCCCGGTTCTGGTCATCACCAAATGATGGTTGGTTTTTTTTTTTAATGTTTGGGATTTTTTTTTAATGAATTGCTCCTTCAAACTCAGCCTTAATTCCCATCCTACCCTGTTCCTGGAGCAGGAGATCATTCCTTGGAGGCTCCAGGTTTGCTGCCTCCATGGGAATGCCAGCACAGGATGGAGGTGATTCCCAAAGGGACAACTTTGCACAGGCTCTTACACCTTGGGCAGGATCCCTGCCCTGTCTCCTGGGAGAAGCAAATGCAAAGGAATGCTTAAACTGGAAGTTTTGATGGAATTTTTTTTCCTCTTTGTTTCCTTGGAATTTTTCTACCTAAACTGAAAGTCTCGATAGACTTTTTCCCTCTTTGTTTCCTTGGGTTTTTTTTTCCTAGATTGAAAGCCTTGATAGACTTTTCCTCCTCTTTGTTTTCTTCTGGTTTTTTTCCCTAAATTTAAAGTCTTGACAGACTTTTTCCCTCTTTGTTTCCTTGGGTTCTGTTCCTAAACTAAAAGTCCTGATAGACTTTTTCCCTCTTTGTTTTTTTCCTTGGGTTCTATTCCTAAACTGAATGTCCTGATAAACTTCTTCCCTCTTTGTTTCCTTGGGTTTTATTCCTAAACTGAAAGTCTAACAGACTTTTCCCCTCTTCGTTTTCTTCTTTTTTTTCCCCCTAAATTTCAAGTCTTGACAGATTTTTCCCCTCTTTGTTTCCTTGGATTTTATTCCTAGCTTGAAAGCCTTGATAGACTTTTTCCCTGTTCATTTTCTTGGGATTTTTTTTCCTGTTCCATCAAGGCAGAGCAGCAGGAGTGGGGCTGTTGGGAAGGGCAGGAAGCACCCAGAGCTGGGTGCAGTGTCCCTGAACATTCTCAGCACCTGTTGGTGCTTGGTGCCCTTCTTAAACCATGATTTAATCGGAGCCATTCCCGGGATAAACACATAACAGGTTGTTGTTAAGGAAGGAGAGAGCCCTCAGTTAAAGTGACAGGCTCCCATATGGAGCAGATTCCCAGCCAAATTCCTCCTGCTTTCGCTGTCTGCTTAAGTCAGAGGTGATCCCACGCTGAGGCACAAGTGCCTGAATTTTCCTGCTGTCCTGGACTTTATTNCAAACTCAGCCTTAATTCCCATCCTACCCTGTTCCTGGAGCAGGAGATCATTCCTTGGAGGCTCCAGGTTTGCTGCCTCCATGGGAATGCCAGCACAGGATGGAGGTGATTCCCAAAGGGACAACTTTGCACAGGCTCTTACACCTTGGGCAGGATCCCTGCCCTGTCTCCTGGGAGAAGCAAATGCAAAGGAATGCTTAAACTGGAAGTTTTGATGGAATTTTTTTTCCTCTTTGTTTCCTTGGAATTTTTCTACCTAAACTGAAAGTCTCGATAGACTTTTTCCCTCTTTGTTTCCTTGGGTTTTTTTTTCCTAGATTGAAAGCCTTGATAGACTTTTCCTCCTCTTTGTTTTCTTCTGGTTTTTTTCCCTAAATTTAAAGTCTTGACAGACTTTTTCCCTCTTTGTTTCCTTGGGTTCTGTTCCTAAACTAAAAGTCCTGATAGACTTTTTCCCTCTTTGTTTTTTTCCTTGGGTTCTATTCCTAAACTGAATGTCCTGATAAACTTCTTCCCTCTTTGTTTCCTTGGGTTTTATTCCTAAACTGAAAGTCTAACAGACTTTTCCCCTCTTCGTTTTCTTCTTTTTTTTCCCCCCTAAATTTCAAGTCTTGACAGATTTTTCCCCTCTTTGTTTCCTTGGATTTTATTCCTAGCTTGAAAGCCTTGATAGACTTTTTCCCTGTTCATTTTCTTGGGATTTTTTTTCCCCTTCCATCAAGGCAGAGCAGCAGGAGTGGGGCTGTTGGGAAGGGCAGGAAGCACCCAGAGCTGGGTGCAGTGTCCCTGAACATTCTCAGCACCTGTTGGTGCTTGGTGCCCTTCTTAAACCATGATTTAATCGGAGCCATTCCCGGGATAAACACATAACAGGTTGTTGTTAAGGAAGGAGAGAGCCCTCAGTTAAAGTGACAGGCTCCCATATGGAGCAGATTCCCAGCCAAATTCCTCCTGCTTTCGCTGTCTGCTTAAGTCAGAGGTGATCCCACGCTGAGGCACAAGTGCCTGAATTTTCCTGCTGTCCTGGACTTTATTCCGGCAGCAAAAATGCTGAATAACATTTTTTTTTTTAATGTGAAATGGGAATTATAGATGTGGGTGTGTGTATCAGAGCTCAGCGCTTCATTGTGTGTCTTACTGTGTGCATTCAGCTCCCCTCCTTTCACTCCCTCCATTTCCCCGTGGGTTTTGTCCATGTATTTCTGGAATAATGAACATAGAGCCCCGCTCTTTGTTTTTCCTCACCAAAATAGAGCTCGCGTGACTGAAGGATCATCCGACCTTGTCATCTCTGCTTTCCACTGGGTCATGCAGCCCGTGTGGATTCCAGCAGGAGCCTCTGGATGAGCTGTTGGATGGGATGGATCCCCCAGCACATCCCAGGGGAACGGGCTGACTTGGTTTTGTTGCTGGCAGAATTGTGGTTCTCCCTTTTCTTTTCCCCACTTTTTTATTCCTTTTTTTTTCGCCTCCTTGGGATGCTCAGAGCTGTTTGTGCCTTGGTGTGGATACACACCTGGAATCTGTTGGAGAGGAGTGCTAGGATTCTTTCTCCCATCACCAAAGCAGTCCCTTTCCAAGCTTTTCCATCTGCTGTCCTCCTCATCCCATCGCCTTTATCACCCCTCTCCTCCAACTGCTGCCTCCTCATCTTCACTCTCCATTTTTCCCAGCTCCTCAGCCTCCCTTAAGGGTCTGTCCGAGATTGAGGGTGGATTTAATCTCTTGGAAAACAATGATTTTGCTGCTTCTTGTGTATCCAGTAATGACTGGGTTGCTTCTGGATTCAGGACTTGGCCACTCTTTTATTTTGCAGCTTCCAAGAGCCGTCCTGTAATCTTAAATCACTTCACTGATTCCCTGGAGCAGATTGGTTCAGCCTTCCAGGAGAAGCCAAATCACTCCCAAATCACTTGGAACGAGGTGTTGCAGATCAGGGGAGGGGTTGGATCCCTGTGGATCATTTGTAAACGGAGCTGGTGGTCTGACTTTAATCCCTTTAAACTGGGAATTGCAGACCAGGGATTCACATCCTGCGTGATCCACATCCAGGAGGTGATGGAGACTCCCAGATATTTGTGACTCAGCGTGAGGAAGGGCTAGAGCCATTTTGGATTGGTTTTTTTTTCTGAGGGTCAGGTGCTGCTTTCCAGAAATCGCTGCATTTCCCTGAGTGAGTGCTTTCCTTGGAATCGCTGCAAGAAAACAGCAGAAAATATTTTTTTTTTTTAGGGATTGTACAAATAGAGTGTCAGGGTGGATTATTCTGAAAGGTTTTGCAATCTCTGGCTTTAGTTGTTCTGGGTTTTTTGGTGTTATTTCCTTGAGAATGAATGTTTTGAATCTGTTAATGTTTTCTTTGGGAAAAATCTCCATTTATGACAGTTGCTACTTTTTAGAGGAGCTTCACCCTGGAGGCTTTGTGTCATTCCCTGTGAAAGGTCGAGGTTAAAAGCTGACAGTTCATTATTAATTAAATTTTGCATTATTTGCCAGATTCCAGGGGGCCTTTTACCTGGCTTTGAGCAGTGGCAGGGGAGACTTGGGGTGGAAATTAGAGCTGTGCAGATCCTGGCTGCCTCCTCAGTGTCACAGCTGATTGTTTCTAGGCACTGGTGTGTGGATCTTTTCTAAAGCCTGGCTTGGGACAGGCTGTGGGAATGGGAGGAAGGACAGGGGTGAGGTGGTGCCGTGCATAATGAAGGAATGGCATTGAGGGAGGAGGAATCCAGGCTCCCTGCTCCCAGCCCTGGAGCCAGGAATGGCATTGAAAGGTTGAGCTTGAGGATGTTTGCACCAGGGACAGACACTGGCTGCCTGGAAAATCCGGGATTTCGATTAAACAAAACAGATTTTAGGGCAGGATCAGCTATTTACACAATTTACCAAGCGTAACCCCTGAGAAAGTAAAAACCAGTGTGTGATACTGAGCTCCAGTGTCCCAGATTAACCTCCACCGTGGTAGATTAATGGATGCAAAGTTGAAAAGATTGATAAATTATTAACTTAACCACGCTGGCAATTTTTTTTTTTTTTTTTTTTTTCTGCGGGCTGTGGTGCTTTGTTTTGTCTCGGTGCTGGCAGGTCCAGGCCTGCTCCCAGGCTGTGTCCGAGGAGACACCCGATTTCTGCAGCAGGGAAGCTGCATGAGAACACAACCCTGGCTTGTCTGAGCAGGGACTGAGAATCGTTTTGCTCTTAGAAGGAGTTTCTAAATCAAAATGCTGTTCTAAAACTGGGCTCAAAGCTCTTGGGTCACCAGCGTGGCAACAGTTGAAGAGTTAAGACTCCTCTTGGTTTTATGGAATGAAGCTGCTCCTTTAAGCCTTGCTCAGTGGAGTGTGAGTGGTGTGAAGCCACATCTGTTTTTTTTTAGTTTGAGAAGGACCAGGTTTAGCTTTCAATTGCATTTGGGGAGGGGAGTTGTTGGTTTTTTAAAACATAATATTGGGAGATCTGCACGGAGAGGAACTTGGAGGAGCAGAACATGGAATCAGGGGTTGTTTGGGTGGGAAGGACCTTAAAGATCATCCAGTTCCCACCCAAACCATGGGCAGGGACACCTTCCACCATCCCAGGGTGTTCCAAGCCCCATCCAGCCTGGCCTTGGACAGTTTTAGGGATGGGAAGCCCACACTTGCCTCAACAGCAAGAACGTGACATGGAATTGGTGAGAGATGAAGCCCAAAACGTGCCTTTGGCTCCTGGCCGTTCCCAAACTGATTTGTTCTGGGAAAACCCTTTTTAGTCTATTCTCTTTTTAAATTATCCTTTTATTTCCCTAGTTTTTCTTCCTTTTTGGGAATGGGGAGAGGTTTCTCCCTGCTGCTAAATCAGGTGGAAGCTGCTCCATCAGGGGAAGCCGACGGAAGCCACCGCTCCGTCACCCTCTCCTTTTCTGCTGAAGGCAACTGAAACTGGTTTTGTTTTTCTTCTGTCTGATGCCATTAATTCAGACTGGGTGACCTTCCCCCTCAGATCTCCAAAGCCAACAGGGCTGGACCCGGTTTCACGTGGCAGCCAGGCAGGTTTTAAACCTCACAATGCCCCGGCTGCTTTCCCGCTGAGCTCATGTTCTGTGGCTCAGCAGCACTGGGATCCTTTCCGAAGGCACCCACATCCCCCCTTGGCCGTGCTGCTGAATTTTAGCGACTCCCTAAACACAAAATCAGATTTAGAAACCAGCAGGGGCTTTGTTTCGATAAGAAGGCAGCCAGGGGCTGATTTCCACTAGTTTTGGGAACGGCCTTGCTTGGGAATCCTCACTTCCAAAGTCAACAGGACTGAAATAAAGGAACAATCCTTCCAGGAGTGCAGCAGTTATCCTGGGAATGTCAGATCTCTGAGGTGACTCAGCGTGGTTACACTGATTTATTCCTTGCTGCTCCTGAAGGCATCTCCTGCTTTTTATTTCCCACTGTTTATTTTTTTTTTTTTTTTTGAGGCTGTGTCGGTGTTGAATCGAGGGAGGCAGTGAAAATAAGGAAGCTGAATGATCAGTGCTTTGTTTAACATCGTTGGTAACTTAATACTCCTGGCTCAGGGGAGGAATCCGTGCCTGGAGATTGGAGAAAGCTCAGATCCCAACAGGAGAATGTGCTTTGAGAAGGGGGGGACACAGGGCTGGGTTGAAAAGTTGGGATGTCAGAAATCAGATCCCGGTAAGTCAGAGCCAGAGCCTGTGTTCCTTGAAAGGGAAGGTATGTGAGGAGGTGTTAACTCACCCTGCTCCCACTGGAGCTGCTGCACGCTTTTTTAAACTCCTGTGCCTCCTGCGAAGCTCCAGGGCCTTGGATTTGAGCACATTTTGTCATGCTCACAACTGCTGAGAAAGCTGCACGTTACTCAGAATCCACTGGTTTTATTACTTCATGGTTTGTGCCATGCTTTGTTTGGTGTTGCCATGAAAGGATATTTTTAAATGCTTGCCCGTTTTGGAGCAAAAACTCCCCAGAAAATAACCACGTTCTGCAAACTGGGCAGGAGGCAAAACCAGCGTGCTTTACACGTGGAAAAACCCCGAACCCCAGTGACAGGGGTGGGAAGTGCCTCAAACCCCCCCGTTTGGCAGGACTGAAGAAATATTCCCACGTGCTTTGAGCAAATCAAAAATTTAGTTAAACTATGAGCACTGCTAGAAGTAAAATTGAGACTTGAGCCTCGCCAGATGAAACAAAAGATCCCCTAAAAGCGATCTGGTGAGCAATAACTGCCCGTAATGGATCCCTTTCATCTCTAGGTTTTGCCACACNAAATATTCCCACGTGCTTTGAGCAAATCAAAAATTTAGTTAAACTCTGAGCCCTGCTGGAGTCACTGGTCACTGCTAGAAGTAAAATCGAGACTTGAGCCTCGCCAGATGAAACAAAAGATCCCCTAAAAGCGATCTGGTGAGCAATAACTGCCCGTAATGGATCCCTTTCATCTCTAGGTTTTGCCACACCTTTGCCCATGCTCTGAAATCAGGGAATTTCGCTGACCCAGTGCAAAGCCCTGCTGTTTAAACCATCTGCCCGTCCTGGTGCTAAACTCAATTTTTACACATTTAGGGAGTAGATGGTGGAGGAGAGGGGTGCGTTTGGCTCTTCTGGTGCGTCCCAGATCCTCGTGTTGGGATTTGGAGCTGCTCTCCCTGACCTGCATCGCAATTCCTGCGCTCGCACCTCGATTTGTGCAGCTCCTCAGGTGCAGTCCCAAACTGCCGGAGCTTTTTCAATGTCAGTTCTCTGGAAAAAAAAATCAGAAGTTTTCCTCACTTCAGTGGGATTTCTTGGAAAAGACTGAGGGGTAAGCAAAGATTTGCCTGTTACACCCCTTCAAATGTAGCAAGAAATGTGTTTTTGGGGTTTGTGCAGGGATTATGTTGTGGAAAAGTGCCTTGAGGGAGCTCCTGGTGCCTTTTCTCACTGTTGTGCACGTGGCTTTGGGGTTGTTGTTTTTTTTTTTTCCATTAGTTTTTCTCTTGGTTGGATAAGTGGGCATTGTGTGTGAGAAGAGTTGATGTTATAACACAACAGACCTGGTCTAGGGAAGGTGTGGATCTTCAAGGTCCCTTCCACCCCAAAATTCCATAATAACTGGCTGCTTTGAGCCTGAGCCAGCATCTCTGTCTTGTTCGAGGCAAGTTTTAGTCTTGTGCTGCCAAATGTTGCATTTGCTGTAGTTTGCTTCTTTTTGGACTTTATTTTTCTGCAGGAGCTTCTGTGGCTGGGATAGAACAGGATTCTGCAGGCTTGGGAAATGCATTAATGGGATTTTTTAAAGAGTTTCAGATTTTTTTTCAGCTCTGTAGCCACCTAGTCCTTTAAATTCTCCTCTGTGGCTTCCAGAGTCACAGGTTTCTGTTGCCACCCGAAGTTCAGTGTCATTAAGGCATTTCAGGATATTCTCTGTGTGAGTTTCTCTTGCCAATTTTCTCCATACTGTGGTGAAACTGGGGTAGGTGAACTCCACAATCCTCTGCAGATTTTATTTCCAGGAGCAGCTGGAAATCTGCTGCTGAGCATCCCAGGAAAAGGTGATGCTGAAGGCTTTGATATTCTTTTACAAGGTGCTTCAAACAGCAAAAAAAAAAAAAAAACACAACAAACCTGAAAGAGAATGGGGAACATTCCCCTAATTCTTTCAGCATGTAGGATGGATCAGAAGCAGGAACCACTTGGCTCAAGCAGATTCGTTGAGTCCAGGTGTGAAATAACGCCCAAATTTCCCATTTTGGGTCTCCTGCAGTCGCCCAGGAGGCAGCAGGGCTTTGCCACGTGCACATCCCTCTCTCAGGAAGTGGCTGGAGCTGCCACAGGCGTCACAGAAACCCACATCAGCTGGTTTTTAGGTCATTACCAGGCTGGACTAAATTTAGCCTGCGAGGCAGAAGAGGGAGGTTTTGTATCCAAATTCCTGCCCCATCCCTATTTCTGGAGCATCTGGGCTGTGCCCTACAGCCAGCCCTGCCCCTGCTGAAATCCCTGTTTCCTTTTAATCCCACAGGGCAGGGACAGTGCTCAGCTTGGCTGGGGAAGTTCCTGAATGAGGAAGTGGAGGTGGAATTGCAGGAAGAGTAACAGGACCTGGAATTTCCTCACAGATGAGGGGTTTGAGTCCCACCTAGGGCTGCCCAGGAGAATCCTCTCCCATTTTTGTGTATGGATCAGCTCCACACCCCAAAAAACTGTGGCTTGCTGAACTCTGGTTGCTGCTGGAGATTTGTGTAGGTTTAGGGTGGGCACAGCTTGGGGTAAAGGGAGAAAACCACTTTTTTCATCACCCTTTAAATTTATCTCGAGCAAGGAATGTTCCCACTTTTCTTTTTTTTTTTCCCTGAGCCCCACATCCCTGCTAAAATTGTCAAATGGCAGAGATGAGTAAAGGGGAAGAAAATAAGTCACTGTGGCAGCACAAGGGAAAATTGCTGGGAGCAGTATGCTGCTTCTGTAATTCCAAGCTGTCTTTATTTTAACTTCCTTGATTGTTGCAGGATCCTGGTTCTTTGCAGCAGCACACTGGTTAATTGGGGTGGATTTTTTTTTTTTTTCTTTTTGTGGATTAGTAATATTGTCCTCCAAAATGGCTTCAAGTGTGTCGAGGCTGCTTAATTCTGATTTATTAAAGAAGGCTGTGATAAATGTGTGTCTTTGAAAGCCTGGCTGGCTCTGCCGGAGGTCACCTGGAATTCAGAGCATCTGGCAGAGGTCGGCTCCAGGCTTTTTGTTCCATGCTGGGGAAAACTCAGGGGGGTTTTTATCAGCTCCTCTCTGAAGGAGGAGACACTTCAAACTTGGTGACAAAATCCCACTTTTCAGGCAGCTGCACCTGCTAACGACTAAACTGTTAATTAGTTTTTAGTGCAGTTGCAGTGGTGTGCCTTTGTCTCTTCTATAATGGTGGTTCAAAGAGATGATGTCAAGGAATCTTCTGTTTCAGCTGAATTTAACTAATTATGAGAAAGCTCTGCCTTCACTCCAAAGCTCCCCAAGACAGCCTAAAAGCTGGGAATTGCAGTGTCCTGACAACATCATTTATCCTGGCAGCGTGGGGTGTTTTCCAGGCCTCAAACCCAAAGCTCCACTTCAATTTTAGATTGACTGCTGGTATTTTTTTTTCTTTTTGATCCACATGACAAACCCCAGGTGTTGTTATTCCTGCGGGGAAACCTCCAGGTGAGCTTTTATTCCTGCAGCTCTCCGAAGTACGAGGACATAAATTTCGGGATGGCTGATTTGGAGAACTCCCCTGGGCTCTGAGAGTGCTGAGCCTCTCGTTAGGGAGTTGAGAGGGGGAAGTGGGATAATTAAACCTGAGCAGATGTGCTGGAACAAGGTGGTGGATCAGGAGTGTGGATGAGCTGCTCCTGATTCCAGCAGATGCAAGCTCACCCCTCTGTCCTGGTTGCCCTCTCCAAGTGGGTTTGGTGCTTCTGGGTAGGGAACTTGACTTCCAAGAGGTTCCAGCAGTGAGAGCACCTTCCAAACTCTCCCAGGGAAATATCCCAAACTTTCTGCAGCCCTCCCACCTCCACATCTTTGTTGTTTTGGAGGAATCTGCCCGGCCACAGTGACCAGGACTTTGTGTTCTGTGTTCCACCAACACCCTCTGCTCTTCTGCTGCTGCGGATATAAAAAAATTTCCTTTTTTCTTCCCTTTTTCCTTTCCTCTGGTTGTGCTGGTGTCACCTAAATGGCTTTAATGAGCCCTTCCAGTGCCTTTTAAAGGGGGCTTTTAAAAGGAGGGAGAGGGATTGGGAAGGGCCTGGAGGGACGGGATGAGGGGGAATGGCCATAAGCTGAGAGAGGGGAGTTTTAGATGGGATCTTGGGAAGAAATTCCTGGCTGGAATGGAATTCCCAGAGCAGCTGTGGCTGCCCCTGGATCCCTGGNGAAGTGCCCGAGACTTAAAATCTCTTTTTTCGCGGGCGAGCGTTGTTCTTGGTGCAAAGGCTGACGGTGGGAGCTGGATGCAGGAGGAATTACTGGGATTAAAGGAAATGCCAGCCTGATTTCCTGAACTTCCAAGGCCAATAAATGAACTTTTTGCAGGTGGTTTGGTGAGGAAATGAACCTTTTACAGGTGGCTTGGTGATTAACTACCCCGGTGTCAGTCTTTTAAATTTAATTTTAATTTACATTCTAAGCAGAATTGGCCAGGCTGGCTTGAACTTGGAGCAACCTGGAGCAGGTGGAACTGGATGGTTTGAAGGTCCATTCCAACCCAAACCAGCCTGTGATTCCTCTTTTCCAGAGTTAATGGCTTGATGGGTGGGAACTACTCATACTGACCCAACCTTGGCAATTGTGTATTTGTATTTTCTCAGGACTGAGCCATACAGTGCAATCCCACCTGGCTTGGCAGAAAGCTGAGTGATAAATTCAGATTTATTAATTAACCCTTTGAATAGAAACAGCCCCATCCCCTGGACAAAAATCAGGGACAAACCCACTCGTGCAGCTTGGCTGTTCCCAAGGGAATGTTGGATGTGTTTATGGGATGCACTGGGGAAGCCACAGTGCCCCATTGCCCTCATTCCATTGGAAGGATGAGGAGGATAATTGATTTAATAGCTGTGACAGTGGCACCTTGGATTGCTGGAGGAATTTCTGTACAAAACCCTGGCACGCAGGAAGTTCCTGAGCCTTTTCCCGGAGCACCGCTGCAGTTTCCTGGTGTGTGGGTTTGTGGTGTTTTCATGCTGCAGGTGACCTGGAAAGAAAGAAAATTTTATAAACTCCAGCTGTGTGTAACCAGGGTGCTTGTTCCTAAATCACTTGGGTGATTTGGAGTGAGAGAAAACAGGGAAATTCTGGTTGTGGTAACTTTACCAGGTCTGTGATTCAGGTTTGGAATTTGTGCTAAAAAACCCAACAAAATTGTGTGTAAATCCTGCCTGAGCTGCTCCTTTGAGCAAAGCCAAGGAGGAAGGAAGCAAATCTGATCCCTCTGGAAGTTCTGGCAGGGAGAGGAGGGAACAAATCCCATCCTCTGGGGTTTGGGAGGGATCTGTAAAAGCCACAGCACCCTCAGGTCCCCAGGTCTGGAGTATTTCCACGTAGGATTGAAAGGAACTCTGCAAAACAACCCCACTGTGGAGGTAACTCCATTTTCCTTGGTGTTAAAGGTGCTTGGGGAGCAGGAAAGGAAAAATCTCACTGGATTCTGTTCCTGGCAGGCCATGGAGAAACATTACCCCAATCCCAAAGGAGCAGGATCCTGACCAGGACTGCAAATGGGTTTCAGATGAGCCTTTCCAAGGTTTGGCTGTTGCCTCAGTTCCTCAATTTTAAGGAAGAATTTTGGGTGCAAGCCCCTTCCACAGGCT
>VYZR01029960.1:23595-35157 GCA_013400675.1 Oxylabes madagascariensis
CTGAGCTGTGTTTCACAAGTTGCTGGTTTCAGATCAGTGACCTTCAGATCACTGATCTGTAGGTCTTCAGATCAGTTTACTCCTCTGAGTGTAAAGGGAGGAAGACCTTGATGCATCTCTGAAAGAACTGGGTCTGAAGTCAAAGCAAGCCGTTGTCATTTGCAGAGCAAATGCTGTTATACAAAGTTTGGGGAGGGTTCATTACTCAGCACAACATATTAATCAATGTAAATGTGATCAGGGCAGGCTGGGACAGCGCTGACAGGCAGAGAAAGGTGACATTGAATGTTTGTCCTGGGTGAAGGTGTACCAAACCAACCACTAAGAGGTGGCAAGGAAAGTCAGCACAGCTAAAGATGTCACAGATTTTAAGGATGTTTCCAAGCATCGGTACAAAGACATTGATACTGAAGCACCTGCCTGCTATTACTGGCATCATCACTAAAAATTCAGAGTAAGATACCCTCCTGTTACCAACCACACAGTCCTGTTCTTGAAGATTATTTAAAAAAACCCCAACTGGATATTTGTTGCTCCTCCTGAGATGGAAAAATGCCCCGAGGAATGTGCCAGTAAAAAACCCCCAAACATAAAAGCAATAAAAAGATACATTTATGGGGATTTATCAGGGAAACACTATTGTCTATTACTTACGTCTGTAACATGTCTATTAAAAATAACATGTAAATATAAAAAGGAAGTCCTTATTTAGTAGCCATATCAGCACTAGATTTTATGAAAAGAACAGATGCAATGTCCTTAGATTCACCCACACTTCCAATGGCTTTATTTAAAGAAGAATAGTGAGGAAATATTAATTGCAGTTACATTATTCAGTTTTGTTTCTAATAAATCTGCAGTTGCAGAGGAGATGTTGTGCCTAGAAAACATAAAATGCCACAGAACAACCCCACTTCATCTTCATTGTCCTGCTGTTGTTGGCTAAAACCAAGCCCAGCTACAGGAGGACTCAAGTACCTGCATGGGGAGAAGAGGCCTGGGAAAGGAAATTATGAAGAAAGTAATTTCTTTGATGGACAGAGACTGAGTGAGTTACAGAGCCTGACTTCTGAGTCCTCAGTAGGCACTGGCTGAAGGCATTGGCTGAAGGCATTGCTGGGGAGCATTTAGGGCAGAATGAGGGATCTGTGTCCCACACAGGATGCCCAGTAGATGGTAGGAGGAAGCTGCAGCAGCTCAGATTGCTCAGTCTGATGGTGAACACGATGCCAGAGGACACGGCTGAAGGAATGTTCACATCCCTGGCCCAGTTGTCTCAGATGTGCTACCAGATGCTTGTGGCTCACATCACTCTCAAGCCAAGGTCATTTAGCACCAGCTTTATTAATCTGTAGGATATGAAAGAGAGATTGGGCCCAGCAGCCGCTGCAGCCATGGGCAGATCGATTGTCTAGACCCCATGCGTCCATAAAAGATAATGTGTTTGGTCAGGAAAAAGTGAGCTTGGACAAGAACCCAGCGCTTCTTCTGTCCTTATTTACACTGTGATGAAATCTACCCCATGCACTCATGGGTGGTTATGACTTTAGAGAAATACTGGTTCTGTTTTCCCCAAGTCTCTTCTGGCAGCCCCACTGACCCCACAGAGAGCTGCCAGTCCCGCTGTGGGACCCTGCCTCGCACCTGAGATGCCCCACTCTCACTTCTGCTGCCCACATGGGTTGTGTGGCTCTTTCACTGTTGCTTCCTCTCTGCTCAGCACATCATTATTCCAAACCCCTCTGTTTCTTCTCATGCCAGACAGTTTGTCCTCCCACATACATGCAAAGCTTTGGATACACAGAAACAGAATGTAAATGCAGTTTATGAACTTGGAATTAAAGACGATGTTGTTTTAGACTTCCACATCGATGCAGCTGAAAACACAGCCTGTAGTTTCAATAAGAACGAGACTGTAAATTCGAGTGAAACCACTTCCTTTGCTTAGACCTTTCATGCCTTCAAATGTATGAAATACAGAAACACTAAACACAGCAAAACTTCCATTGTGAACTCATTCCAGAAACCTCAAGCTTGGTTCGTCTCAAGGCACCAGCTAAAGAAAAACTATCATAAAAGGTTGTTGATATAAAATATAACAGATATGATGAAGGGAGGCGTTCACACAGAGTTGGGAGAAAGCTTTGTGTAGAGGAACAGGAGTTTCAATACATTTATAAAAACTGTATTACATGGAAACAAAGAAATTTGGTGAAAGACTGTGCATATCAGTTTAATGTAATGCAATTACTTTCTACCCTGTGTGATTTTGTGAGCATTTTAAACAGCCAGGTGTGAAACCAGCAGAAGGTGTGATGGTTTATTTTTGCTTATTTATTTTACTTCAGGAGGAGGAATTACTATTGGTCTAATTAATGGAATTAAAATATCTACAGCACAAAGAAGATGAGAGTTAAAGATCAAAGTGTGACTGAACCTAGAGAAGTCACTTGGGAGCAGATTTACATGCCAGATGTGAATTAGCCAGATTCAGGTAGCCTGGGCTCCTCTCAGGCCTTCTGCTATTTTTTCTGTCTGATTGGCTTTGTCTTGAGAGACACCCAAACAATCAGAAACGCTCTGCACTGGGGCTTAGGAGAAAGGAGCCTCCTGGGGCCTACTGTGGTTTCAAAACTCTGAAATCAACAGTAATTAGGTGCTCATTTTTGTTTTTAATACCTAACATGCAACTATCTGCATTTGCAGATACCAAAATACCTTCAAAACAAAATCTTTGATCTTGCTCTTAATTTAACCACTTAGGTGTCACAAAAGTACTTTTGGGGAGGGAGGCAACAGGAGAACTGCAGACAGGGAAAACTGGGAGAATCATGTGGATAATAGCACTTCATAATAGCAATTCTACAGAAAATAGAACTGTTCATGAAGTATTTTTGTGCTAAGGTTCACAGGCTCAGAATCTAAGCAATTGGGATGATGATATTTCCTCTTAATCTAAGACGTATTTACAAAATCTATGCAAATCTCTATAAAGTTGGAGTTGTTTTCCCAAACAAACAAGACTTAGCTCCTTTTTGTCTCTACTAAATATTCAATGCCAACAGGCCAGCACGCACGAGAAGCCCAGTAATAATAAACCAGTATGCCCACATGAGAGGGAGTGGAAAGGAAAGAAAACAGATTTTATGTTTAAGCTTGTAAGAATTTTTTGGATTGAAAACTAAAAAAGGCACTCAGTTTGCCCAAGAAGAGAGCTACAAAGTTTATCGTGGGATTTGCACCCAAAGCAGCTTCTCTCTGACACTTTCCATTGTCCACTGCCCTGTTCAAACCCTTCCCTTCAGAACACGAAGGGAAACTCCCACCTGCAAGAGCTCCTCTGACCATGGATGCTCAGGCAGGGCTGAATCAGGAGTAAATCTCCGAGTGCCAGAACGACAGGCCAAGGAATGTTATCTGTGATTACAGAGGCTTTGCAGCAGCCCCTTCGGAGCAGTTTGCAAAATCCACATGAACCACAAATGCTGGCATTTCATCCAGTTGTCCTCTGCTAAAAACTACCGGGATTTGTGGCAACACACAGCACAATTAGGGCTTTGGTTCCAAGCTTCCCGAAGCGGGCTCCCTACTTGGAGAGTTAATGAACTTCTCCCAGTGTTCTGGTTTGGGTCAGCAAGGAAAGCATCAGGCTTGGCTGGGCTTGGTAATGAGTGTGGAATAACCAAAATCAGCACTGATCAGTGAAGAGCAAGAGGAAAAAAGGCAGAACTGCAAGAGCAAATGTTGATTTCTCAACCATGGCAACTAAAATGCTCTGATAAGGAACTGGATTCACTTTCTCTGTCCTCACCATGGCAAACATTCTTCCTTTTCTGAGGACACGCAGGGCCTGAGGTCTCTAGCAACATTTTCTGCTCACTTAAAACTTAACCTCAGCCATGTAAACACTGGTGCCTATGTGCAGGGCTGAAACGAATAACACAGCTATTTTCTTTAAACAGATCATGCTGAATCTTTCAACCTTTTTTTGGTGGCATGACCAGTGGGTTCAGGAATGCTGTGTGTTTGGACAGTGTAAGACCTTTGTTATAGTTGGGGAAACTCTGGCTTGATGCCTCCATCCATCTAAATAACTGGAATAAAAGTGCCTGGAAATGAGAAACACATGTGGGTCTCCAGACCTGTGTTTTTCCCGTGCAGGATAAATAGGAACTTTTCATCTCTCCCCAAACCATTCAGGCATTCGGTGCCATGTGTCTCATTAGCCAAACGAGAGGTTCCCCTGAACCTCCCAAGGAAAGGGAAACGGGGTTCCTGCCTCCAATAAAAACATTGGACTTTCAAAGACCGGCCAAGAACATTCATTTTGTGCCTCTCCTTTCCTAAGTACCACCAGTCTAGAACACTGAAATGTCAGCTTAGGGGTGTTCCCTGAGAAGGAAGGGCCTTTTGATGCATTTTAGCACATAGTTGTTGTGCAGCCAGGCACAGACTTACTGCAAATTGTATTTTATACTTCTTGTTTTGTCAAATGAAAATGAAATTGAGGAGGGATATAATCCTGGATGTGAAATAAATTATTGGGATAAAAAAAGGAGCCTGATTCTCTTCATAAGCTATTAATAACTGGCTTTTGCAAATATCATTAGTAGGTAAACTCCTATTACAGTGCATTTTGTAGTCCTATGAATCTCAGCGTAAAAGTATTAAGAAAAACCTTGAATTCCAAGTCTTTGATGTACCCATTTAAAAACACAAATATGGGCTGCCCCAGGAGAATGGTCAGTTCAACAATGGTCTTGGATGCTTTGTTAACACATTTTTTCCATCAGTGATGGAATCACAAGGAGTAAAGTGCTTGGAGCAAAAGCCCACAATTCCAGTCTTTTTACTACAGGTCCATCTCTGAGCTGAACAGTGATCTCCCACCAGGCAGTGCCAATGTCTTCTTCTCAAGACATTTTCCAGCGAAATAAATAAAACAGTAATACTAAAAAAAACCCCTCTGGCCATAAGTGTGGATAGAAATATTTAAACTTAATGACTTCTTATGATAGCTCAAGAGCAAGCTTATCTGTTTTGATAATAAACATATCAATGCTTGGATGGGGGTGACAAGATATTCCTGGGTGACAAGAGATTCTGAATGTTACACACACAGAAAGTTACAACTTTCTTAAAACTTGTGAAATACTCAGTGATTTCGTGTGGAGATGAGGTATAAAGAAAGCAAATCAATGGTAATTTATTCTGCTTTCCTCGGTTTTCATCAGGTATCTGGTTTTCAGGACAGTGTCCCTACACGGTTTTCAAACCTCCCACTCGCTACAAAATCCTTGGGAAGCTGAGGGCAACACAGCATCACCATGAAAATGAGATAGAAATATTTCTTAATGTTCATGAAAATATTTACGAACTTTTGAACATCTGAGCATTTTTATAATCCTACTGTTATTTGGTATTTTGCCCACATTAAGAATCTCAAGCCCATGTTCAAAATCTGAAGTACTGCATTTCATGGCACCAAGGGGCCAATCCAGTTTCATTGTCGGAGCTGATCTTCATGCCAGATTCTGATTCCCCTTAAAATATTCCAGATTCAGGAACACGTGCACCAATGACAACTGAAATATATGACATTTTTCAAATCACACAGAGAGGAGAATCAGGTCAACTGTGCTTCTGGCAGCAATCTGAAAATTCCGTAGGAATCGGAGCCCTCTGGAGACCTCATGACAGGGACTGTGCAAGAACAATCTTTGCTGAAATTTTTCAACAAGTCCACCTCCAAACCATAATTTGTCTCTGAGCATGGGAAAAGCAAAGGAACAGAGAAGATGTCTGAAGCTCTGGAAAGTTTCAAAGATTCATGTTTTGAAGATCCCAGTCAATTCTGCTGGGCCACTGACCAGCTCAGAGCCAAAGTCTTCCACATTCAGCTCGGATGTTCCCTTTCCCTATGGAGTGGGACATGACAAGCAAAGGCAAATCCACGATGAGATAACACCTCTAACTTTGTGCCTTCCACCCAGATAATTGAGTTTCAGTCTGTCCTGTACATTACAATATAGGATGGTGGATGATATGCACAGTCCTATACGTCTGTCCCTACAACAAAACAAACACTCCTAATAAATATTTCACTCCCCAAAACAAAAAGAAGCAAAACTATCCTCAGATTAAACATAGGAAGTGGAGGACAGTGAGCTGAATAGCATCACTCTGACAGTTTTCTTAAGAATACCTAATCAATTAATTAATAATTAAACAGGTAAACGCACATTTCCTGCATGTAGGTCTCACATTCACAGCACATCTTTCCTCTCTCCTTGATTTTTCAAGAGGCCCTGTCTTCCTCCAAAATTCAAGCTCTAATTCTTAATTCCTAATTTTCTTAAATGTAAATTGAAAGTATAAATATTATGTTCAAAAGCACCAAAACAATGGCGCTGAGGGACAAAGAGACTTGTTCACTCATTCACTCAAAAGCTGTGAGGAGAATGCAGGATGTGATTTGCATGGGAAGAATGGTACCAACATCAAAAGTTACTCCAAACAAAACGACTGATTCATTCCCAGGGAGAGGCAACGATCTTGTATATTCAAGCACATCAGGCAGAGTGAATTATTCTACATAAACACTATTGTATTTTAAGATAAAAGCATGGAGTTCCCAAAACATAGGAGAAAATTAGCATTTGAGTTCTGAAGAACCGAGTAAGCTGAATATATTTCCGGAGAGAAAAACCACCTGGTTCACTCAATTATAAAAAGCTTCCTCTCATTTAGCTGTATGGAAGCGACAGCTGGATCCTCCCTACACCTCTAGCTTCATTTTTAGGTATTGCTGCTTGTTCCAAAGCATGCAGGACAAGAAGAAGATGAAGGAATTCTGTGTATGTATTACTGGTGCAGATAAGATTTACATCTGACATCCCAGAATAATGACATCTACATTGGCAACTAAGATATTCTTTTTTTCAGAACTGAGCAACTTTTAAAATCCCCTTTTAAGCTTTGCAGCCACAGAACACTCTTAATAATTGATTATAATTGATTTTAACCTTGTCCTAACCTGGGCAAAATGGCAAAGCCAATCATCTTTGTCCAGATGGGATATGAGAAAAGAGCCCCCAACACACAGATTTAAAAGCTCCAGACATGAGCAGAAGATAAAATATTTAGTCTGCAGAAGCCTTGACCTCCCAATTCCAGCCAGTTTTGAACTTGAATTGATTTCCGACAAGGCATCTGGGAGATGATTACAACAAAACGCACTAAAGCTGGGCAGCCTTTATTTTAACATCCCAGCAGCTTAACCTGTTAATAACAGCAATTGTTTTAGATACAATACCAATTTCAGTAACAGACACTGGGAACGGGCCATGGGATACAGTGGTCTTAGAGCGCAGCCACTCGTATTCCTCTCCTTTCTGTTTCCACCACAAACCCCGCGTTCCTGGGCTTTAAAACTCAGCTGAGGAAACACCAGCCAGTGCTGAGAGGCTGGAGATGGCTGAAATGCTGGCTGAAGCCAAGGAGGCTTTCCCTGTGTAAGGATAAGCACAATCAGAACTTGGGCATCAAGGAATTTATTATCAACTAAGAGATTAAAATACCAGAGCTATGTATGTATTAGAGATTTCACCCAAAGGATGAAAAAGCCTTTGCAGTAGAATCATAGAATGCTTTGGGTGGCAGGGACCTCAAAGCCCATCTTGTCACACCCCTTGCCACAGGACACCTTCCACTATGCCAGGTTGCTCCAAGCCCCATCCAACGTGGCCTTGGACACTTCCAGGGATGGGGCAACCACAGCTTCTCTGGGCACCCTGTGCCAGCATCTCACCAGCCTCACAGGGAAGAATTTCTTCCCAACACCCATCTAAACCTGCTCTCAGTTTGAAACCATTGCCCCTTGTCCTGTAACCATGTGCCCAACAAGGATATTACCAGAGGCATTCCCACTACTTAGCAGCCTCAAAGTTAGTCTATGACTTGGAAAGAAAAAGCCACGTTTGTGGATGACTTATGGATAGAGATTTCCTGACCTTATTTATTCAAGCAAGTCAATGGAATTAGTTTAATGAATGAATTAAATGGGATGGGGCCTAAAGTTGCCAACACAAAAATCACACTTGTATCTAAACAAAAAAGACCCGACATCACATAATTTCTCTCATTTTCACTAATTGCCCTTGCATCACCAGTATTTCCTATTGTAAATATTTTGTATGCTAATATACTTATTTATCCCAAACTTACAGCAAATTCTGAAGCAAATAATACAACTTACAGACTGCATTTTCAGGTACTGTAAAGGAAGGTATATGAACTGCCCATGGAACACAAAGTAGAAATATTTATAAATTTTAAAAAATGAAATTATGAGACCACAAATTAAATTGGCAGAAAGAGCAGGCAGATGGAATGGCTTGGACCTACTCTTGTTTCTTCCCACCCCATTTGCCTGGGATCAGCAGTCAGGACCATCAGCTCATGTAGTTTTTTTTAGTACTTTACTATTTAGATTTTATATTAATAGGAAAAAATAGGGAAAAAAACCCCACTTCTACTGTTTTTTTACTGATGCTGCTATTTGAAGAATTTGCAAGGTAAATGTCAGAAACATCAGTGCTGGGCATATCCCATGGGAGTCTGGAAACAAGACTAAACTGTACTATTATAAACACCACCTAATCCAACCACAATTAATAAAGTGGTGGCTCAGACTGTTTCAGTGGGTGGATTTTTTTGCAGTAGTAATCACTATTGAAATATTCCTTATTTTAATATGCAGATGTTTCTTTAAGCATGGACATTTTAAGCTCAGCTCTGGTATTCCATGCAGTGCCTACATTCCTCAGCATGTTTTTTGACTTCACCCCTTTCCCACTAGGGTTGGAGGATAAACAAGTGTGTAAATGCAAAACAATCCTGCATTTATGACTCAAACAATATTGAGATTTTCACAAGTAACCCTGAGACAATTACAGCTGTTGGTACCATATTTTCACCATGGAAACTTTTGTTTTCGTTAACAATTGAAATTACAATCAGATGTGCTCATCCCTTGTTGAAGTAATGAACAATGGTACATCTGAGAGAGGGACT
The DNA here is from genome assembly GCA_013400675.1 of Oxylabes madagascariensis. NCBI lineage: Eukaryota > Metazoa > Chordata > Aves > Passeriformes > Timaliidae > Oxylabes > Oxylabes madagascariensis. The sequence continues at coordinate 32,671 of VYZR01029960.1, forward strand.
CAAAGTGCATCATTTATCTTATCCCATTTTCAATTAGGCTGAGCGCGGTGTAAGATGGTTCCAAACTACACCACAGTAACAGGGCAAGGAAATTTATTACCACTCCAGTGCTAATCTTAGCAGATGGTAAAAAAATATTTTTAGCATGAAATATGCTAAAGCAATAAATCTAAACAAGGTAGATGTTATCAACTAATATCTCCCCAGTGTGAGGTAAAACTCCTGCATGACAACTCAGCATTCCTATAAACTCGGGGTGAATGCTGGAAGATATAAGTCTCTCTATAGGATGAAAAATAACAGAAATTAGTTGAAAAAGCATTCCACGTGCAGTTTAATACAGCATACCTAGTGGAGGAAAGAGAGGGGTAGGATTTTGCTTAGCAAGATTTTTTTCCCCTAGACAACTCATTTTTTTCTTACAGGAAATTTTTCGTTGACTCTGGGAAAGATATAAATCCAGTAATTCTCTTCTGTTTTGGAAAAAAACCCTCGCTACCTAGTCTTTGAACAGAATACAAAAAGACAAATATTAAAATAATCTTAAGAAAGAAATATGCAAAACTTGGGGCAAAGGTATATGAAGAGAACCCTCCTCTTGCTAATCTACAGGTGTAACAAAAAATATAATAACAAGCAAGGGTAGAACGGAAAATGGTTTCCATTGTTCTCAACACACATTACAAAGCACGTGAAATTCAGAACTTAGAGTCCTGTACCCATGCAGCAGTGGAGATACTGAAAATACAGGGAATAAAAAAAAGCTCAGAAAACTTTGGAGACTTTTGATTTATTGTATTATAATCAAAACAGTTTATTAAGTTATAACAAAATTAAAATTAGTAGGAATTTGCCACAGGCAATGATGCCTTTACCATTTTAAAAATCCTCCTGCTGCTGATGTATGTAATGGATCATGAAAATAAATGACAGATTCCAAATTATAAATAAATAGAAAATTTGGTCCTTTTTGAGGACAAGAAATGAGGATTTTGGCCAAAGCCTTTGCCTGAAAATGGCAAATAGCGGCATCAACCTTCTGTTTCAAAAGGGGAAAACAAAAATAAAGACTCAAATTAAACAACTTGTTTAATATATTTGAATGTGCATTTCAATTTTCTTAAAAGTGTTAACTTGCTGAGCAGATGAGATAAGGAGTTCATGTCAGGAGATGGACTTGTGAGTTTTGGGTAGGGAATGGGCACCACTTGAGAAATAAAGGAAGTGTACATAGCTCAAAAAATAAAAAAAATATATTCCCCTTAGGAATCCTGCATTTTTTTTCTTTTTTTTTGCTTTATTCCACCTTTTCTAAGCATCAGGTACAAAATATTTAAAATTAAAATAACTGCTCATAAACTACCAGGCAGGACATGTGTGACTCCCAAGAATCTCATCAGATTGAGCTCTCAAGGTAACGAAGTGGAACTGATGACCAGCTCAGAGGCCACAATTAGACCAAAGAATAACAGGAATGCAAGAACCTCATATATTGAAAACAGAATAAAATGTACATGTTGCAGGCTAGAGAATTACCCAGAACTATTTCACGCCCAAACCTTTCCAAGGGAAGACTGTCCAAACCGAAATTAGTTTAATATATTACCCAAAACACTGCTGTAATCTTCATTCTCAAATCACTTGGCTGCATGGCACTATCTTTTTCTTCTTAATAATATCAGAGCAGAAGTAAAAATGAGGAATATGCATTTGTCCCAACAAAACCTAAAAAGCTCAGTTCTGTAGTTTTTACTCAACAGAGAGACTGGCAAAAGGAGACCTACCTGAATGAAGGCTACAAGAGCAAGCCCACAGAATTTAAATAACTTCCTTATCTATTAAAATATAAAAACTTATAATAAAATCGTGGCTATAAAAATCATGGAATTAATCTATATTGTGCCTTCACAGTTTTGCTTCAATAATAGAAGTAAAATAGATTAAGGTTTTAAAAGCAGTAATTTTGTTGCTCTAAGATTTGACTCTTGCATTTTTATTCCTCGATTAAGAATTTCCTTAATTTGCTCCTTGGTTCAGGTGCACCCCAGCCTCACAGGCTGACCACAGAAAGACTGAATTAATTCAAGGGCTTTTTAATAAACCTCAGAAAATTTTTACAAACCTTCTAGATTAACCATGAGCCCACGAAGCGGAGATGAGGACTCAGACTCTGCCAGCACCTGAGGCTGAGCTGGCATATGCTGGAGAGGGCTCCCTGTGTGCCAGGCAGGCACAGGAGAACATCTTTTCAAACTCAGAGATACTCACATCAAGAGTCTCCGTGGGGCCAACATCAAGTCCAGAAGTTCGATTTGTGCAGAATCGAGATTTTAATGCAGCAGGCCCAGGAGAAACCTCCTAGGAGGCTTTGAGTGGGGGAAAAGAAGAAGGGAAAGAGAGGAGAGGAGAGGAGAGGAGAGGAGAGGAGAGGAGATTTTTAGCTTCATTACATAAAATCAGTATACATAAAGCTAATAAGTTAATTTC
>VYZR01029960.1:35932-56446 GCA_013400675.1 Oxylabes madagascariensis
GCCCGAGCCGTGAGGGGAAGGATTGGCCCAAGCTGTGAGGGGAACCATCGGCCTGAGCCGTGAGGGGAACCATCGGCCCAAGTCATGAGGGAACCATCGGCCCGAGCCGTGAGGGGAAGGATCAGCCCAAGCCAAGTCCATAGGCAGGAGCTGCCCCACGCTGACAGCAGGGCCTCTGCCACAGCAATTCCCGCCAGAAAGGCTTTGTTTGTGCCCCACACAAACTGTTTCAAGGCTGGAGACTGCACTCAGAGCCACACAGATGTCCCTGGGCTGCAACACCAGCACCAGACGTGTGTCGGCTCTGAGCTCTGGGCTTTGGAGCACACAGGCCTGAGGAGGTGAACCTGTTCTGGGGACGTGGGACTCAGCAAATTCTGGACACAAAAACCAGCAAGTAAAGTAACAGCAAAACTAAACAGCTTAGGGAAGCAAAGCAAGGCACCTCTATGTAATTCCTGGAAAGGATTTATTACCTATATAAACATGGAACATAAAGCCATTGGCAAACAGATACGAGTTATTTCTAAAAGCTCCTTAGTTTAGATGTCAGAACTTAGAATTTTGAATGAACTGACCCTGCTCCTCAGGACACCTAATTCCGTGCCTTGGGAATGTACTGGCTGTTCTTAGCAGAGACTTGATTTTTGATCCTTCCCAGTGCTTAGATTCCTGTCCAAGGACAGGCTCTCAAGTAATCTTATGAATGCACTTTGAGCTAAATGTTCAGATGAAAGATTTTCATTAAAAAGAAGCTTACAGCATCTGGCCACTCTGCACAGTGCTGAAGGACTTAAAGGGAGATATATACTGAGGGGTCAGCACCCAAAGTGTAATATGCATGGCAGGGAAGCTTTCTATCACTTGTCACATGGAGTCAAGTTGCTATAAATCTTGGGAACAAGACGGCTTTTTCTTCCCTATGTTTTTATGAGAAACAGGTTGCTGATAATAACTGGTCTGACACTCCAACCTAACTTCCTAGTGAATGTTGCATTAGTATGTTACTGTGCATCCTCTGAGGGGAGAAGCTTTTCCTCAGAGGAAAAACTGGAGGATGGGAATAGGAGATAGGAAAGAACTGCACCTACATGCTGAATCATACCGGAAAAGAAGGAAGCTTTATTTCCATCTTTGACATTTCATAGAATTCCAGAGGTGACAGTGGATTGGAGGGTGANATACCGGAAAAGAAGGAACTTCATTTACATCTTTGACATTTGATAGAATTCCAAAGGTGACAGTGGATTGGAGGGTGAAGCTGCCACCCCTCCAACACACTGGTCAGACCAACAGTCTGTCAACTCTCTCCTCCTCCATGAAAATATGAAGACAAACCATTTGTTGGTACTTGAAAGCATGAGAACTCCGTTACAGAAACGGAAACAATTCAGAAGGCTGAAATCAGGGCAACAGTCTGAGGCTCACTGTGCTTTTCTGCTGAGATGCAGGGATCTCACGCTGCTATCAGCAGTGTTAGAATAGAGCCAGCCAGACCTGCCCACAGCATGAGGGCTGGGATCCTAAATTGGCCACAAGGTGCTCAGCTTCTGGGCAGCTCCAGATGTTGCTTTTGGCATTCCTTGTATATTTTTTCCTATTGAAGAAGCTCTTACAACACAAACCTGCTAGGGCACAATCCCTAGATTTCTGTGGTCACTCGAGAGGCAATCAAAACCAACACTGACATTTCACAGGGTGTGAGTTCATAGGATCATTTTGTCCTGTTCCAGAGAAAGGACTCCCAGCTCTAAACTCAGCCAGCAGGAGAAGATCAGGAGTTCAGAAGCATATCTGCTTGTTGGGGTGTATCCCTGTTATCCAGAGGCACAATTCCCATTCAACTGAATCAACAGATATCCCATATGGGAAGTAAATAGATAGGAGATAAGTAGATAGAAAAAGATAAGAGATAAGTAGACAAATGGACTTGGTACTAGAGATTCATCCTGCAGTGCAAACCAGTGTGAAGTTTTACTCAGGGAGAACAACTGTATTTTGTGTTTCTGTAAGTTTGGGGAGTTCAAAACATCAACTACAGAGAAAAAGCAAATAACAAGAAAACACAAGTATGGTTGTTCTAATGAAATTTTGAGAAATATTTCACCTGTTTCAGAGTAGAAAAGGGAAACCATGTCATCACTATTACTTCTCTTATTTAAGCAATCTTTTCTTTCTAATAAAGAACCAGGAGAAATAAAAAAACATTGATCTTTATTTATTGACTTCCTAGTGAGTATAGTTAAAGTTGACACAAATCAATCACAATAAAGTTAAGAGGATAATACAGCATAATATGACCCAAGATTGTACTGCAAGTTTAATTACTGAAACCCAAAGTTTTAATATACATAGAAGAGAAATGTCCAGTTAATTGTATTCACATGCACACTGTAAAAGGAGAAGGAAATTCTTGGTGCTTATAACATTTTAAATGATTTCTCAGCCAAAGCAAGTAGAAAATACAGAAAAGTGTGGGGAAATAGGTCTCTTTCTGAGGGAATAAATGGCTCTTTGATATCCTTTTCTTTTCACTAGTTGCCATTAATTTAAAACTTTCCAGGCACTCTGCAGGCAGTAAAATGGGCCAAAATATTCCTTGCTGTCAAAAGTAAATCTGGTTACAGTTTTGCTTTAAAGATGGTTGGCAAATGGCAAGTGAACATGCCAATAAAGAGCACTGCTGCCTTATGCTCCTTAAATGTGTAAAACAAGAACAAGAAATCTTTGGAGACAAGGGAAAGCAGCATTAAAGTCACAATTAAGAAGAGGAATCCAGCAAATTTCCATGGGCTGTGGCCCTGGGAACAGGATGATTGCCATGGGATGTAGTGGAGGTTTGTAAAACTACGAGTGGCATGGAGGCAGCATCAAAGCACGAAGGCAACTGCTGCTTCCTTGCTTTTTGAAGGATCCAGGATACAGCAAATGAAATAGAAGCATGTCATTCAGAACACAGACGTGTTTGAGAAAGGTGAAGGGAAATGATGTGAAGTTTCTTTTCAGCATTGTCTCCCCAGCTGCCTGGTGGTGGTGACACCCTCCAGGGCACCCAATATCAACCCTCTCCGAAGGACTGAACTGACTCAAACACTGGAATAGAAATAAAAATAAAGGCAACCTTGTCTAAACCTCAAAATGGAAAACATAAAATTATATTAATTGGTTAATGTAATCAAAAACTAATTATCATAGCTATAATTTTCCTACCAGCCCTTTTTTCTCCCTACTGATAAATAATAATTATCTATTGGCTACAATAATGTGATAGTCACAAAAGCACAATCTGGTGAGATTTAATTGTAATTCCTACAAGGGAAAGTTTCTCCTTTTAGAGGATCCAGTGGGACTTGCAGTGTTGGGACCAAGCTCTGCAAAGGCATCTTGGGGTGAGCACAGTACTGGTAGTTTTGATGTATTGCTAAGGACACAAGTGGCACCAGGGGTATGGGCAGAGATTCCTCCATCAAGGAACACTGGAAAAACACAGGGTAGGGAATTTAACTCTCATTCCCAGTGCTCTACCTTTGGAAATACCACCGTGAGTGATGTGGGGTGTCTGTGGTTTTCCCACTGCTCAAAACCCACCATTGACTATGATAAACAGAAACTTCAGCTTTTCACCACAATGCAAATGAACCTTTAAAATGTAAACAGCACTTAGAATGGGCTCAAACTTCAGCAGCCAGAGGGGACATTAAAGAAATTCCTGGCAAGAGCAAGTGCTGAGTCATATAAAACTGACAAAATAATATGGGCAGTTATCACCCAAATGCATTATTTATCACTGAAACCCATTGACGCCTGTGCTTACACAGGAACCCTCCTGTGATATTGAAGGCCAAAGTGTCTTCTCTCCCTAACAACAGTGTTGTATCTTTGGCAACTCGAGCAGGGACTCAGAAAATCAATAGCACTTCATGAGCAAGGTCTCGGGCTTCTTCTTTTACGAGGATTCTGTCAATGCAAGTGGCCATTACTGTACTTTAAAGGCACGATATAAAATTGCCTCAACAAGATATAAGACACACGGTTGGAAAGAACCTGGGGAGAGTATTTTAGTCAAAGTTAAATAGTTTCATCACGTAATTACTTCTATTGGCACATCTCCAGCTGGAGACACTCATGCAGGGCAGGGGCTTTCTGGGATGGGGTGGGGAAATTGGAAGGGAGGGCTTTCGATTGGGCTCGGGCTGAGCTAAACAAGGTCAAGCTGCTAAAATGGAACCACAGCTAAAGCACCAAGACTATTGACAGCAACACAGCTACAACAAAGTTGCTGTCCTTTTGTTTTCATCTTTTTTTTTGGAAGCTAAGTGGTCTGAAAGTAGTTTTAGTTTTATAGCTGAAAAATATGTCATCCTGATTTGCAGACTGGTAATTCATTTTCTAAGGACTGTTTAGAATTTATTCAGGGGGAAAAAGGAAGCTGTGCTGGTTCCTATAACTGGTTCACATTATATGACAAAATTTAACTTTTGTGTTTTATGGGATTTTATGAATTCCACTAAAACCATTAGCTGGTTGTCTCTTTGTGATTAAATTTAACCACTTATGCAATACTTTAAGCTGATGACAGTGTCGCCTGTATTTATGTTTTCTTTTGTTTAAAATGCATGTCATTGCAGAGAAAAGAAAAAGACACTTCCACTGATTCTCTGGGAATGAGAGAAAGCCAGGATGAGCACAAAAAAATAAAATCCCAAACAACGAGAAGGGTTAAAACATTTTCTGAATGGAAAAGGCCACCCACAGCAGAGGTATTTTCCTGAGAAGTCTTTTCAAGTGCTAAATACATTAATTCCATGACTGAGTGTCGCTCCCAGGGTTTCCCACCTGGGTTCTTTTTTAAGAGCGCTCCCTTCAGTCAAAACCTGGCAGGTTTGGGTTAGCGTTCAGAGCAGGACACTGCCATCCCACAGGGCAGGTGATCCAAGACTTGCTTGGCCTTTTGAAGCCGTCTCAGAAGGCTTCACAGCATCTGCCCACATGGCCTCATTTTATTCCCCGAAACATATCAGAGCTGTCCTCGGGGTCAGGCTATAAAAACGCTGCTTCAGTGGCTTGGAGCACATAATTCCATGGTGTTTTACCCTGGAACACTGGCTCAGCCACGCTGGGAACCACCCAGGGTCAGGTGTTACGTGGTGTGGCCATGAACGCGCGGCAGCAGAAACCCCTCGATCGGGAGGACATCAGTCACTTTGCACCATTTGGTGTGGGAAGTGCAGAGCAGTCCTTGATCCTGGCTGAACTGAGAGGATTGATATGCTGTATCCACAGGACAAACCCTCTGCTTGTGTACACATGGATAACACACACCTGCTACGTAAGGATGAGCTTCCCAAATTAAATTGAGTTTTTGAAGCTACTTTGATACCTGCACTTGTCCTCTAATCTGGTTCACTTGGGTTTTTTCCCAGCTTCACACAAATGAACTGCTTCAAACAGTTCCTTGCTTTTTTTATTCCATAATTAGCCGGTGTGAGGTTTAAGACAGGAAATATTTAGTCCTGGAACAATGACAGAAGTAAAAATGAATGCTGTATCACCCGGCAAAGCCAGACATAGGGTTTCTGACCTCCATAAAAACCCTTTCCCTCTATTTCCAGGGAGACACTCTCATATATATCTCTGAACACCATGTCAAGGCCTCCTAGAAATTTTTCTAATACATTCATTATAAGTTCTGCATCTCTCTCTCTCTGAGGTGAGCCAGTGCCTTTGGACTGAGGAGTTAAAGGGTCAGGAATATGATAAACAGTATCGATAACACCCTCAAAATGGTAACTGCTTAAGTGGGATATATTTAACAAATCATTGCATTTCTTCCAGAGGCTGTGATTTTCCAAACTTTACACTCACAAGGCTCTCAGAACAACCACAGAGCCCTGCACCTGAGGGACAGCAATAGCCACAATTACAGTGAGCTGAGGCTTTCCTAACCAGAATCCATGTTAAATATCATATCACAAATTGCATGAGACGACGATGTGTTCCTGGAGCTACCAATTTATAAAATAGCAAGTTCTATTTATTTGATTTTCACATTTTCTTGGAGGCTTTGAAAATACTTCTTCTTAAAATGCATTTATTGAAACATTTTTGTATTCACAACCCAGTTAATTTATGTCTGTTAGGCCTCTGGATTTCTAGCCCTTGATTTCGGTCAGACTAACCCCTCCATCTAAAGGCATTTCACTTGCTAGTATGGATCAAGATTATCAGCATGTGACCTCTGTGTTGTTGCACACCCACAGGGAAGAACAAAAATGCAAAGAAAATGCTCATTAACATAACAAAATGCAATATATCCCAGCTATGCGCAAGGATCACCTAACAGTACATTACAGAGTGGATTGGCTCATTAGAAAATAATAAAAAATTAAAATTCTGACTATATATTCCACTTCTCATTCATTTCAGGTGTTATTTAACTGTGTGCTTTGTACCCTGACTCTTCACTTAACAACCTCTTAAACTTTTGAATCCTTGGGTGGGAATTTGACATCACACCTGAACTTCTAAGTGCTGTTTTTCGGGCACTACAAGAGCACAACATGTTAAATAACCAGCCATTAATGTCAAAAAATCAAGCTTTACCATACATTTTTGGCATTAATTTTATAAGTACCATAAAACAAGCTTTTTACTGGGTAGTTTTGGTATGTAATTTCTTCCACAAGAAGAACAGTTTCTGTATAGTTAACACATGTTAGGGTAAGGAAGGGTAAGGAAGCATAAAAACAACATCACTGTAAAATTCGTACTAAATGATGGAAATAATAACTGGAATAAGTGTAATTTGAGTAGCAGCCTGAAACAACAGGCAGAGTTGAGCAGTGCTAAAGCAGGCAAACTGCAAAGGCAAGTGGTCAAACCTCAGACCTGAGCAGAAAAAGGGGAAAGCTTTCCAGTCAAAAATACCCTTGCCATGAAGAAGGGAAGTATTTAAAGGAGCTGGTGTGACACCAATGGAGGAATTTCATGGATGTGGAGCTGTGAGGGCTGCAGCATCTCTTAGGAAGGGGGAGAAGCTGGGAGGGAGCTCAGGTATGGACACCTGGCCGTCTTAGAGTGGGACCAGCCCTGTAATTTTCCAAGAAGAACAGCAGGATGTTATTTAGCACAGGTGTCTCTGTAATTGTGGGACCGAGAGAATCAGTGCTCAATGGCCCATGGCCTCCCCCTGCCACCCGTGTAATGCGGCAAAGAGTCTGCACACGGGGAAAGGAAAAGTGGGAATCTGTGTGATCCACAGCACAAAAAACATTGTTAGCCACCCACCGACTCTCCTGGGTGACAAATATTTATTCAAGGGCTGCAGTTTCTGCTCAAAACCAACTTTCCTCGATCAGGAAAACAGACAGTAAATTTAAAACCTCTGCATTTTTGTACTGGTGTAGCAGGAGCCATCCTGAAATGTTTCTGTTTCTTCCAGAGGTAATTATGACTCCACAAATAAAGGTATATGTCAGACCCATATAATCTTTCATTGCAACTGCTGCAGTTTTAGAAACAATGAAACTCCTTTCTGAGGACAAATGGCACGAATAAGTCAAAGAGTAATTTTAAGGAGCGGTGTGAACATCGGTATGTGGCAAGCCCACTGTATTCCAGTTCTATCCTTCCACAAAAATATGGACACCCACAAAATTCCAGACTGAGAGTAAAAGACCTCATGTTCAAGGGATGCAGTTCTTCTGCCATAAATCTACAGGTAAGAATCTCACAAAAAAAGGAGAATTTGATTACTCTTCCTGTGGAAGATTTTCTTTTCCCTTTCCACCACTTAAGCAGCTACTTGGGAAACTCAAAATAAAATATTTAAAGGATTAAGAAGAGGCAGACGTGCTCTCTAGGACATCAACTGAATCATAGACACGTTAATAACTTGGGATTGATTGAGTGATGCTACAGTAAACCAAATATGAAATAAGAAACAACCAGTGCCAATACCCACCTGGATTCATTCCTGTCCATCACCTGGCATGTCAGGATTTGCACACAGCTAATAAAAAAACCCTCTTTTTTGAAAATTTAGTTAAAAAACCAAAACCTAATGATGGTTTTGCTTTCTTATTAGTCCTGGTTCTAAACTGTGGTTGTTAAGCCTACGTGCAAATATTCCTGTCCTCAAACCTATGCCAAATACATGATTGAGAATCCAACTAAAATGCCATAACCTGCACCTTCAACTAGGAAAGACTCACGACGGATAAATTCCAGCAGGGAGCATCCTCTGGTTTAAAGACAAGAGGAAACACTCACGTGCAAACACCTTTAATGCCAAAGACACTAAAAGAAATGCTCAAAAACCTCAGCAGCTTCTAAACTTACAGAAATTGAGGAGGAAAAAACCCAGAGTGAATTTGTTTATCTGAAAGCATGCAGCATTTCACAACGTAGGCAAACACAATTTATTGTGTATTTAAAAAGGCTTCTAAAAGGGATTTTTTCCCTTTCCCTTTTCTTTTTCCTTTTCCTTTTCCTTTTCTTTTTCCTTTTCCTTTTCCTTTTCTTTTTCCTTTTCCTTTTCCTTTTCTTTTTCCTTTTCCTTTTCCTTTTCTTTTTCCTTTTCCTTTTCCTTTTCTTTTTCCTTTTCCTTTTCCTTTTCCTTTTTCTTTTCCTTTCCCTTTTCCTTTTTATTTTCCTTTTTCTTTTTCTTTTTTTCTGAAAAAAAGGTAACAACTTTGCTGTGTATGTTCTCATCCTCTCAGATTTCGGAATAATTCCCCTCTAACAGCAATTGGACCCTGCTATGCAGATCAATTAGGAAACAACACTGTCATTATAAAACCCCACACAGCAGAGCAACGTGGAGTTTTGCAGTATATAATTGTGGCAGCCTCAAACATGCATAAAAGGCAGCCATGGGGAAGCTGACCACACATTTCTTGTTAAAGACAACAAAATTATCCCAAATTCTCTTAAGAACTAAACACTCCATTTAAAATATCAAATGCAAGTTAATAAGATACTTTTTCAAAATCGATAATTCAGATTTTTTCAATAAGTTTTCTATTAGCATTTCCCCCATCCCCCTAAATACCATTATTTTTTCCCCAGCTGTATAAATAGTCTTATAGAATATGGCCTGAATGAATGCACCGTTCAGAAAACAACATAATTACAGCCATTTCCAGCAAACTGGGTGCCAAGAAAGTTACAAATTAATTGAAGGTTAGCACTGAAAATTAAATTCTAGTCAGCTTGAAGTCATTTTTTAGGCTAGTTTATATAAAATTAAATAGGAAGTTCAGTCTTCCAATGTTCCATCAGCTTAGTGGAGAGATTTTTAAGGTTCAGCTGAACAAGTGGTTTGTGCTGTTCTGTCATGTGGAAAACCCTACATTTCTCCCTGTGGGCATTTCTTCTTCTCAGCCTGTTTTCCAGGTTCTCCAAATGGAGAGACCAAAGCTCCTGGGTTCTTTCCCAGTTCTCCTGGATATGGACCCACTCCAGAAGAGAAGAACCTGTTCATGATGACTGAACTTTCACTTTCTAATTGACAAGCACGCACTTCTCTTTTTGACTCTGTTTGTGTGTGCTTCCAAAATGCAGTGATTAAAAAGTTTTATTCCTAATGTAGAAAAAGCAGGAAAACATAAATTATTAATTAGGACTCCCAGTTTCAGGTGTTTTAGCTCTTCCCATGGAGTACAATCACAAAAAAATAACAAGAAGGAAAGTCTCAGCATCAAGAACCTGAATTAATTCCCACGGTTCAATCAGAGAACCCAGTAAAAACCACAGCAATATTCAGAAAATCCCTTCCATCCATCCAGCTTGGAAGCAGCTATGGAGCTGTGGCTTCCTTGTTTCTTTGATCATCCCTTTGTGGAAGCACAGCATCTGGGGATGAGAATTAGGTGGATTTTCATGCCCTAGGAATACTTCAGAGATGGGCTGGCACTTAACATCTTAAATCAATTCCCAGAGTTATCCAGAAACTTTACATAAAATCCCAAAAGCTGTTCCTATCTTTGCTGGAAAGCTCTGCCCACACTCCCTATCCTTGCTGGGGAAAACATTCAACTTCAGCCATTAGATCCTGTGTTTTGCCTGCAAGCGATACAAACATGCCCGTGGTGAGAGGTAAAATCCAGGAGCTTTGCCAGCATCAAGAAATGAAGCTTCTGGTCCAAGGAGGATCCTCTGTTTAGTTCCCTTCTTCTCTCCCAAATCAAAGCACCTCCCTAAGGAGACATCCTCTGCTAGTTAGATTTCGCACTCCCTTTGCGAACCTGCTCAGCCCTCCTCATCCTCAATGAATTTAATCTTTCATCTCCCAGCTCCCAGGGAACTGCTGGAACCATCAAGCTGAGAAGGGACAACCCCTGTCCTCCTTTCTATTGGAAAAACAGGTGACAGCAAAGTAACCAAGTACCCTAGAGAAAAAGTTGCAAGGAGGCAGTTCTGAGGGGACAAGGCATTCCTGGGAGAAGGGAGAAGCCAGGGCAGGTCTGCTCCTTGGGCTTTTTGTTCTTGTGTATCAACAGTTTCACATTAAAGGCAGAAAGGAAAATTCCTCTCCTTCCCTGCTCCTACCTCAGTGCCCAACCTGAGGACAGCACCCGCGTGCCCAAGTTCCTAACACAACACCTCAGCGAGGAGAATCTCAGTCAGAGCTGCCAAGGCAAAGCCAAGACACTTCAGATTTGCTTCCCGAGTTACTATTACTCCAATATTCAATTGAAATATTCTTGTTAAGCCTCATTAGCTTTTAGGGATTTAAAAACATAATTGGGGAAGCTTTAGGTCAAAAGGCTGTTACACAGGAGGCCTGAATTTTGAAAACATTCCTGGCAAACATTTTCTGACTTATTTTCAGCCTCTTCATTCTCTGTTTTCACTGCTCTTTTTCTATCCACGAAGGGTATATAAAGGGCATCTTAAACTTTAGTCAATAGATCCATTATTATGATTGGCTGAAAACCATAAAATGCATCCATCAAGCCATTGTGTTGCATCTTGTGTTAAATTACGGTGATAAATAGTCCTTTTTTCATGACGTCACCTACTCAGCTATGCAGAAATCCATTCCCTGCTGCCATTATGCATCACTCAGGCTCGTGCCAGCTTGCTGAAAAATCCTCCCCATGCCACGGCCCTGCAAGGCTGCGCTGCTCTGCCGAGACAAATATTTTCTGTTGCTTTTATGTCCTATTGTGAAACAATTGTTTTCCTGGTTCCCAGCATTACCCCAAGCGTGCAGTAATGTCCTCAGCTATCAGCTCTGAGCATTGTAGCTCATGTACTTTTAATTGTTTACAACTTGCATCAGAACTGGATTGAGTCCATTTGTACTCATATTGTTTTATCACCACGAGATGATACATTTTGCCACCTTCTTCTAGGTCAAAATTGAATCCTATGGAGAGCCTTTGAACAGAGAACTAATATGCACAGGAGCTGAGCTGGGGATGTATAGCAATTTTATTATTATGTTTGGGATTTTGCTTTGAATTTAGACAAATCTTTCTTGTATAATTAGATTTCATAACACTTGAATTACAGCTTACAAAAACAACAATGAACAAGAGTAAAAATATTTGGCTAAAATTACTTTAAATCAAATGATTGCCGATGAAAACAAAGAACACTACCAGCTTTAGGGTTTTTTCATGTTTCCTTATTATTATACATCCATCTTATCTTTTGTTTAAATAAATTGTCTTTTTATTCCCTCATTTAGTAAAGAACAGAAGAGACAGGATAAGTTGGGGACAGCTTTTATAAAATATTGCTCTTACATGTTGGCATTAACTGAAGAAAATGAGGGATGTATTCTAAGGACTGCAGAAATACCTTGCATTTACAATTCTCATTTAAAATTAAAAAAACAAACCCAAAATTGGGCTCATTTCCTACTTCTAACAGGAAAAGTAAGATGTAAAGGAGCGGTGTCAAAAACAAGAACCAACAGCAAAAAACATCCTATCATATTCAGGCTCACATAATCTTCTTTTCTTGTTATTATCAGCAGTACAACATAAAAACAGAATAGAGAAAGCAGGTAGCACCTCTCCTTACACAGAAGGATGTGCATCACTTCAGGCACAAAAAGCAGCTACTTTCCCCCCCCCGCCCCCTCCCTTCCTCTCTTTGGTGTTTCCAACCCTACTAAATGTTGAATTAAGCCTGGGGGAAGTTGGCTTCCGCTCAAGGTAGGAACAAAAAACCTAAGGGACATAGTAATGATTCTTCTCTTCCCCTCCGAAGGAGGAATGGGCGCACAACAGGCTGAAAAGAGCTGGACTTTTGTCACAGCTGCATCTGAGCACAAACCCTTCCATGATGATGCTGGAAGAGCTTTCCTTGTGCTGCTAAACACAGAGCCACCTTCTCCTTATCCTACAGGCTGTGTATCTTCCACATCTCTTCCACACTCTGAAAAGGAGCGGAGGAAGGCAAGAGCAAGAACACTCTGTGCTCATTCGGAGACCAGGAGCCGAAATGTTACATGCCAGAGCTGTAATCACCACCTGCTCTACATCAGTGACAACCTGAGAGGTGGCACTGTCCCACCTGCAGCTCAGTGCTTCCCACTCCTGCTCCAGGATGAAGCACATCTCCATGTGATCAGCTGGAGAAAGTGAAGTTCTTTCAGCTGTACGGCTGAAACACAGGAACAGAATGAGCTGCCCCCGGGAAAACACCAACCAAACACCAACCAAACATCTCTATGGGAAAACACAGGAGTAGCTTGACTCGTGTCTTTAGGCACAGCCCTTCTTTGCCCTCAAGGTACTGGGTCCAAAAGGTCTGATCTGGGCTGGGATCTGGAATGATGGAAAACCCGGATTTGGTCTGAGCCAGGATTCAGAATGGGAGAAAACTTGGACTAGATTACAATCTGAGATCTGGAATAGGGGAAAAACCCCAGACGGGGTCACAACCAGGATCTGGAAGGGGCAAAACTCAAATTGGATTAGGCTTGAGATCCAGAATGGATGCAAACCCTGACTGGACTTGGATCAGAATCAGGAATGGGGGGAAACCCAGACTGGATCACAGCTGGAATCCAGAATGGGGGAAAACCCAGACTGGATTAGGGGTGGTATCTGGAATGGGGGAAAACTCAGACTAAATTGAGGCCAGATTTGGGAACGGGCTTGGTTTTCCCATCTTTAGGCATAGCCCTTATTTGTTCTTAAGGCACTGGTTCCAAAAGATCCTAAGGGAAAAAAGCTGAAAAGTGAAAATTATCATTGTAATATTTTGAAGAGATTCAGCCGCTGAACCAGCTCCAACTGATTATGCAGCAGAACTTAAACTTAAAGCTCCCCAATATCCTAAATCCTTGTAATAGAATCCACAGAGCTACTTAGCAGAAGAGAATAATGCCTTGTGCCCCTTTTTCTCTGATTCCTGTTGCAGCTCTAACCTCCGCCCTGTGTCATTACTTTTACTGGTAAATGATGAAAGAAGGCACCGTGCAGTTCATAAATTGGATTGGGTTGGGAGGACTAAATACCTAAATATGTCTGAGCACTCAGTGAAAAGATTTGAGGTGGAAGAAGGAAATTTCCTTCTAGAACCCCTAGAAAGCCAAGAAAATGTAGAAAGACAGCTGAAGCGCTTTTGGGGAATGCAAATTGTCAACATAATTTTCAAATTCTTTTCAAATTCAAATTGCAGCTTCTGTGGAGAGCTGCTGTACAGTACATAAGGTACACTTTGGGCAGCGTCACTGGGAACATTTATAGAAACTTCCCTTTTTTCCGGCCATTGAAAAAGTAAAGCGTAAGTAGGATACATTCAAAGATGATTTGCAAAATTTTGGCTTTTGCTTATGTAAGCAGACTGTCAGCTGAAACTCCCCCCCAAAGATGCTCGTGAGACTTTACACTTGGAAATTTGCTTGAAGAGCCTGACCAGAAGAGAACATTTGGAAAAGATCCATGCTTGGAGAACAACGGGAATTTGGTTAAAGCTGAATCAACACAAATATTTCATTTGTGTTTGATACCTCCCAATTTATATTAGCAATGGAAACCAGCTGTCTAAATGCTGAGAATCAAATGGGGATATGATCAAATGGGGAATAAAAGGTAGGGTTTGATGCAGGATTAATCCAAGAGCAGGGCAGCACCCAACTACTCTGAAATGACCAGTTATTGTAGAAAATTTTAACCACAATATATCTCGAGAATGGCATTCAAATCCTAATTTTCAGAAACACTTAACACTTGTTGGGGGTTCACAAAGGGGTGGGAGTGTACAGAAGAACTAACCACGGAATTTGAGCACTACACCTTTGCATTTTGTACCTTCAAAACCTGATTATAACAGGGTTTAGTTCTTCCCTAAGAAAAGCAATACTGCTAATGGCTGAGGTAACAAATACCACCTTGGAGAGTGTCCCATGAACGAGCAGTGATTTTACATTTTTGGAACACCACACAGACGTTGCCTTCCTGAGTGTTATTTACACCTCGCTGTGGAGCATGTAGCTGCGCTTTACTTTTTTCCAAGGGACACACTACTGCACCGTTGAGTCAAGTACACTTGTCTCATTCCACTGACTTCTGAGGCATGATTTCTGTGCAGCGAGGGATGTATTTATCCCACTGCCTGCTGCCCGCTGAATTTACCTGCTAAGTGTCCCTAGTACGAGGTGATCGTATCTCTAGCACGAGGTGATAATGCGCTATTGTGTTTTCAACAATCCAGAGTGCAATGGAATACACCATTAATTCTGATAGGTCTGTGAGGACACCTTTGAAAATGTTTTAAAAGACAGATTAGTGTCTCATCAAGGCAGAGATTAAGTGAAAATACTTTCAAATTTGTCATGCAGCGTGGTATCTATTGGGTTATTTATTATTTCATAGCGCATGCAAAGTAATAGATCAAATACACCTTAGAGACTCCTCGGAGATATCAATGCCTTTCAGTGTATTTAAATACACTGGCCAGCACTACCGCAGCTTGGCATTTTACTTTCTTCTCAAGACAACAAAGAGATTTTCAGCGCCTACGGAGATGAGGCAGTTCCTTGCATCCCTTGGTTAGGAAACCTAAATTCCCCCTAGACTTGTTCTTACTGGGCTGAACCGCCGTCCTGTGGACTGTGTTGCATCACTACCACCTCCCCTGGAATTTAAATGTTAGACCTGGCTTGGAAAGGCTGTTTTTCCACTGATTCTCCTTTTCCTCTCATTGCTGGGTTCAGATGGAATGCTGGGATGGAGCTGCCACCGGCACCGGCCCGGACACACCACAGCTTTTCCCTCACATGGGCGAATGGGGCAGCGGGACGGACGGCAACGAGACAACGGGAAAAGAACTTCCTTCTCCCTTCTCCCTCCTTCATCTGATTTCACATAAGCAAAGATGGGAAGTAATACCGCAGCATATTGTTTGCAATATGCTCTCTTGGCCATAGGGAAGGGAAACAGTTCGGGGATTCTTTTAAAAGCATGACATACAGTCTTTGTATTTTGCTTGGATGATGCCTGCCTTCTGCTTGTCTTACTTATTTAGGTTTCAAGTCCTCTTAGCAAGAGTGTTCCTCTCAAATACATTTTGCAAATCCAGTGAATAGTTTTATTATAAAATAATTAAGACATTATTAACATTCATCCTTACTTCCCATTCTCCTAACTTCCATAACGTTCTGCTGAAAACACTAAGTTCCCTACCACAACGCTTGCCTTTCTCCAGATACTTTGTCTGGAGACAATTAAAGAAAATCAGAATGACAATGATTATCAAAGGCAAAAGATAATATCATATTCAAAGAACAAAAATAGGATATGAGACCTCAAAATATCTTTACACAAATATCAAAGTTAAAAAGAAGGAAAGAGACTTAAAAAGAAATTATAAAGTAACAAAAGGCTCTTTTTTTTCCCTGTGCCCTTCAGATCATTCATGGCATTCTGATTTGAAAGGAGGATGACAGAAAGAGTGGGAGGTTGTCTGAAATTTTTACACTGGAAACAAACAGGTGCAGACAATGAGAGAATAAGTGCGCTGAAAGCTGCAGTTCTCTACTAGGAAATGTTAATGCACAAGTCAAACCTATCGAAGGGGAAATCGCCTCCCACAACAAAGGGAAAATGTAGATGTGACAGACAGAGAGATGCCAGGCAACAATGAAAGAAAACAGATATCTAACCTAGTTATTCAGACATGCGGTATAACTCCTATTATCCTCCCATTATTATGAGGATAGTGGCATGTGCTGAAAAGTCATACACAGTGTCCCAGGACACACTTGAAACACAGCAGAGAAGCTCTTGACTTCAAGGATCCTGTATTCAGTCTCCAGTGAAGACACAGGGTGAGATATTGCAGATCTAAAGAATATCATATAGTTAAAAGCTGTCAGAGGAGAAAAGGGGAGATCAGCTGTCTTGAGAGATAAGCCACAACACAGGCTTGCCACAGAAATATACAGAAATTAGGGCTTAACAAGGTTCCCACATTGAACACAGCTACAGACCTGGCACACAAAATTTGTATTCCCTATATTTACTTCTTAGCGAGCTGCATTTTCTCCCAAATGCTTTTATCCTGGTTAAATGAGCTTTAATTTTGGAAGGAGGACATCTAGTCACTTTGTCATTACCCCTAATAACGTGAATGGGGAACAGAATTTGTCAGTCTTGCTGTGGTGGAAACAGCTGGTGTGAAACCCTCCAGGTTCTCTTTGTCCAGCTTGGCAACAGCAAGCACAGCCCCGTTGTGCTGTTACAATCAGAGTCTCCTTAAGAATGGGCACACTTTTCCAGAAAGAAGGAAAGACTGAGCTGTGCCATTTGCTGGGTAAGAGAGAACAGCAAGAGGTTTGCAAGGGCAAGGAAGACGGCGAGGAAGACGGCAAGGAAGAGCGTGTCAAGCGTTACCTGCTTCTCTTCTGCTTCTTCCTTTTGTTACTTGGTTGTGCTTTTAATAATCTCTTATAATTTGGATTTCAATGAGACCTTCAGTTTTATTCCCCAATGTTTGTCCTTGTAGGATGGCTCCTTTTAATGGCTAATCTGGAGGTCTGCTCGTGGCTCTGACCTCACCTTGCCACTCTGGGATTAATTCTACCCACCAAGCTGCACCTGATCATCTGCACACACTGACAGATGCATCCCCTGAATGAAGTGCCAGCTTTCCCAGAGTCCCTTTTGGGCTTGTTGGAGAAGTACCTGGGATGAGCCCCTCAAAGAACTATCAAGGGAACAGAAAGTGTTTAAATTTTAATAGCCCATTCACAGCACCCATTCTTACATTGTCCAAAAATGAATCCCAAAAGTAGTGAAGAAAAAGAATTTTTCACTTCCCCAGAATCCACTCTCCCATGAAGATGGAGGGGACAGGACACAGAACTCAGCCTCACGCCTCCACAGCACTTTGTAAAACAAACTGATTTCACTGGGAGGGTTGCCACTCTCAGCAGTTTCCCCCCAGCCTTTCCTTTATTCAAAAGCCATTTCAGGCACAGCACTTTGCACCTCTGTGTGCAGGTTAAAATATTGTACAACAGCCATGTTTCAACAGCAGCACACAGTCACTCAGTAGACAAAGATGTGCTCCAAGCTTCATGAATACATTCAGCAGTTAGGAATTGGGGAGAGAGGAGCTCAGGGACATGGATTTACTGTTTGCATTCATTTCTGGGCATGAAACATTTTTCTCTCATTTAAAGAACTGTATTTGACTAGTTTGACATGTTTAAGATCCAGCTGGAGAGCAGCACCAGATGAGACCATGCTCACCAGCAACAAGGAAATGTCTCCAGTGCATGTTTCCTTGCCAGTGGTTTCTAGGAAGTGACAGGCAGTGTGGGATCCGCGGATTAGCTGCTTCATTGTGCTCATTCCACATCCTGGTGCTGGAGAAGGCACTGGGCACTCACCCCACTGCTGAGGAGATCAGCACCGTGATAGCAAACAGAGGGAACACTGTCCCAGGAGGATTGGAAAGATGGGAGCAGAGGCCTCTTGACGCCTCACACGGTGCCTGTGCTCAGGCTGTGCTGCTGGGAGCAATGCTGACCGCTCTGCCATGGAGCCAGGAGTATTCCTGCTTTGGCTCAGCTTGCTGGTCAATTCAGTAGTGCCAGGAGTGTTCCTGGGCACTGAGACAATTCTGCCTGCACTAAAGTCACCAGCAGCTTGGACCAGGGTCAGCTGCTGTTCTCCCAGCAATTCCTGGGTCAGGTTAGGAATTCCGACTGTATGGAAGGGCAGATGCCATTCCCAGATGGCAATTTACAGTAGGACAGAGGTAGCCAAATGTCAAAATGTTCCAGAAGCCAAGGTTCCTGTAAATGAAAGGACTGAATGCAGGGCTGTGCAAATCAATACAGTGACTCCCTGTACCCCAGACCTGCTACCTTCAGTTAAATACATAGCTTAAGAATTCAGATTCATATTCAAGGACAAAAGCACCCTTTGCATTTTCCCTTTCTATTTGGCTGTCCACCCCACATACAGTTTTGAGTCTTGTCCATCACTGGGACAGTGATTTCTAATTTTAGACATCTGACTTCCCCTTGGCAATTCTGAGTGGGTTTTTAATGTAGGTAAATCTGAACTGTCCTCTGGAGGAGCCTCTCTCTCTGTCCACTGAAAATTTACTAATGAATAGGCCTATATTTCTAATTTAGGTATGTGAACTTGATACTTAAAATTGAGCAGACTCAACCTTCACTGGAGTTCTTTTTGAGGTCCTGATACTGCTGGTGGCTTTCCACAAAGACAAAGATCATTGGATCATTCTTCTGTTAAGTAATCTTGATTGCTGAACAACAAAAAATGTTCTTCCTCTTATCTGTGCCTTTGTTTTACAGGACAAAGAATTGTAAATACAGGTGTAAATTATATCCCTATGAAGGTCTTTTGGTGGAAAATTTCAAGGATGGGTTTCCCAACGATGTAACCAAAGCTTAACGCCCTCATCTTCCAGCTTCTGGGACGCAGTGTTTCTACAAGCCATTGTCCTTCCTTTTTATACTGAACCTCCTCCTTGCCTCCAAAGAGCTGTAAGAAGCCTCTGCCACTCCTGATTCGGTTCCCTTCTCAGAACACACGAGGACTGGCCCTGGTCTGCACCCAAGTCTGCCCAGGGCAAGGTCCATCAGGCTCTTCAGCACTGGTGTTTCTGCAGGAGGCAGCTGCTGGGAAGTCTGAGGCCAGAGGCCAACAGGAAAGGAAAGATTCTGATCAGCCTTTCCAGCCTAGTCCTGCCTTTTCACCTCTGATTAGTCAGCCCTTAAACATCTTGGCTGGAGGATGCCACTTGCCCCCTGTTTGGTGGAGAAGGCAGGTAAAGCTGCAGGTGTCAGGGGACAAGGGACGCCACTGTGTTTCTGACTTCTCTGGATAATCTGACTGCCACTGATACAGTCACTGCTGGTGTCTCTGTCCAGCTGCCTTAAGCTGCCAACCAGTTGGATAAGAAGGGAATTTGGATGTGCCTTTGGACTACCAGGAAAAGCAAGGCCACAGTTCTGCCCTGCCAAAGCTGGGAGATCAGCATCAGCTCCTTTAGTTAAAATACTTTGTATAATGCACAAAAATACACAACTGTTAAGTTAAACAGGAAATTGCCCTCTCCCTATGGAAGCTAAGATTTCCAAAGAACAAACAATTGCTCAGGACAGAGCCATGAAAAACTCACCATGCACCAACCTGAAACTACCTCATTAGTACAGAAGAATTACGTTCTAGATTCCATGGATTTTTTCCAAGATGCACGACACCGTGCCTCCTTCTAGAAGTTATTTTTAATTAAATATTTCCAAACAGTTTAAAAATCAGTGCTACATTTACCATATCTCAAATTGGGAAAGTGCCCTCAAATTTCCCTGCATGGTAGATCAGCTTTAAAGGACAGCAACGGCAGAGTGGCTGCAAGCGCCCAGAAATAAATAAATTAATAAAGACTAACTGTGGACAAGCAGTCAGGATGTCTGTCAGGGATGTGCAGTGCCTTGGGTATAAATCAGTGTAGCTCCACTGACTTTGATGACACCGGGGCAGTTTGAGGCGGCTGACACCGAACTGCATTTGGGCTGTTTGTACCATCACAGCCTCATCAGCTGCTTCCCGGCGTCTGCCTTGCTCCTGGGGCCAAACACATTCACCACCTGCACCTGAGAACAGTCACCCAAAAGGAAAGTTAATCTATCTAAAAAGTATTCGTCTTTTTCTTCGAAATAAGGTAAATGAATCCAAATTGTTGTGGGTTGGTTTTTTGTTTTTTTTTTCCCCCAAAAGCAAACATGGGGAGTGATTGAAATTATTTTTCTATAAAAAGAGAAAAGGCTCAAAATTTTAAACTTCTCATTATTATTTTTTACAGATGAGAACTCTTCACTAGCAGTCCAGCTGGATAATGCTTCTGAGATGATCCCACCAGCTATTTCTCCCTGCAAATCAGGGGACATGATTAGATCCTAAGTGGCTTAAGACCTGGCTGCTTTGGAAATCTCCTCTCTTCTTATTGTCACATCAACAAAGATCAGCAAAACTGCTACACTTGGAATCCCTTTCATATAAACAACAG
>VYZR01029960.1:66261-81768 GCA_013400675.1 Oxylabes madagascariensis
TCTCTCCAGTTGCATCCAGCTGAATCTTTTATTTATCTTCAGAGCAATTGTACATTCTCGGGTACTAAAGACTGAAATAAACCCAACATCCCTCATCTGAAACTTTCATAAAACAGGGCCCCGCTCCTTCCCTGGTTGCTAACGCTGCTTAGTGGCTACAACCTGGAGTAAAGGGTGTGGAACAGCAGGCGAGGTAAAAGCCCCACGTCCTGCTCTGCGTTAACACGATGCTCACACGGAGCACAACGCGGAGGAAAAATCAAATTGCTTAAGCAAAGGAAATCCAAGTGGCCTCACACTCCCCTGCTTTCTATTCGACAGAAAACTCAGGAGCTGGGCTGCCAAAGGCATTAGGAACAGGTCCTAGCGCAGGTCTTGGAAAACAGCACACACAATGTGGCATTATGATTAAACGGCAAAGGTACTTGTTAGAACAAATCACTTTGTAAATCAAATAAACTGCAGCATTAAAAAAGAGTGTAAAATCATTTCTGCACCCTTGTAAAGCCAATAATTTTAAAAGTATGGCATTAAGGACAGGAAGTCGGGAGAAGACCAATCAGGAATTTTTAGTAAGATTTCTCCCCAAGATAAACCCCGTTTATTCACATAAGTATTTGTGCCTCTCTCCTCCTCTGTCTATTTGAGCAGAGCTGTGAATTGAAGACAAAACAGAGATACAGTTTCCTTCTCATTTTTCTTCAAGAACACTGTCACATTAACATTGAATAATTACTAAAAATTCTAATACACTGGTGTAATATTACCTTTTGCCAAATTGCATTAATCAAAAAGTGAGCCCACTGCAATCAAGTAATTAAGTGTAAAAAAATTCGGTGGATTTGCATAGCCTATGCGCCCAGGATTGTTTGCTGTGCTGCCGTGGCTCGAATTCCTGGGCTTTTTTGTTTTGGTTCAGTTGCAGCGATGCCAAGGTGAGGAAATGGGAGTAAAGCAGTGGATGTGAAGCAGGGAAAAAGTGCCCAAGCCGGGCTGAGGAATGACAGGCACCTTGCCTGCTCCGAGTGTGTACACAATCAAATAAATCCTGCTTGACCTCCTCAGGAAACCAGACTATTGTTCACCAGGAGAAGTAGTAAACACGGCTGCTTAATTACACACAAGCAAGCACTCGGGTCCATTGGGCTCATGAGACAAAATAAGGAGTTTCTTGTTCTGCTGGGGTTTTTTTTCAGCGGGAAAAAAAAAAAGTATACATAGTAAAGATCATTTCAGGTATATATTAAACTGGGTGAAGTCAGAAAGAGCTCCTTTGTATAATGTCACAAAGCAACCTTCAATGCTAAGAGAACAACTGCACACACAATTATTTTTATAGCCTTTTGTCTCCCAAGTTTATTTCAGAGGGGAACAAAGGTTTCTTTTCCACCTCAGCACCTGAACTTGTAGAACCGCCGTGCCCCCAAAAATTCTGCACTGGGGAGAGGAGTTTTGTGAGAAGCAGGGGATTTTTGTGGCTGTTTTTGTTGTGTGAAGAGCAGTGTCTGTGCAGTGTGGTGGCTCCCACCAGTCTCTCCCGGGCTAGCTGTGAATAGTGCCCATTTTGAGATTAGGAGATTAGGTTATTCATCACTTGAGATGCTCCCTGCTGTGCTGCTACTATCAGAGCGCAGCCAAATCAAAACATCTCTGGAAGGCATTTCAGAATAATTGAATGCATCATAATTTCCCTATTAATACATATCTCATATTACAGATTATGCATGAAATGTTCACATTATCTGTTACTTTTTGTTAACGTCTTGCTCCTTGCCAGTAAATTTAATACACAGAGTGAATCAGCATGCCATGATGAAGGGATAGGTTACTGATAGCCATTTTTTCAGGATTCAGTAGAAAATTAAAGTAAATCGATCATTTTATAGCCCCACTGGAATGTCTACAAGGGCATGTTGCTAAGCAAATGGTAATTTAAATGTACTGTGTAATTTTTCTAAGCAATTTACTGAAAGCAGATTTTATTTCTCACTTACTTAATCTCAGATGCTCTTTATCTGTTACTGCATGATGTATCAGTTATAGAAAAATTATTAATCTATGGTTTAATCAAATGGTAAATATACAGCGATGTGACAGCCAGTATACATATTAGGATGTCTTAATTCACGTGAATTACAGTAAAATCGCTTGCTATTATCTTAAAAGACACAAGATGATTAAATTACATACATAAAAAACACAGTAAGTTCCAGGTAACTCAGCATAAATCCTAAAGAAACAGTAATCCAGCTGTCTATTAAATTTCACAAAACCCAGCAATATTGCCATTTACACTTTATTTTATTTTTTTGCATTAATAGATCTACTCTTTCAAAAGTTATCCAGCAACATGCCCTTGTAGACATTCNATAAAAAACACAGTAAGTTCCAGGTAACTCAGCATAAATCCTAAAGAAACAGTAATCCAGCTGTCTATTAAATTTCACAAAACCCAGCAATATTGCCATTTACACTTTATTTTATTTTTTTGCATTAATAGATCTACTCTTTCAAAAGTTATCCAGCAACAGGGAACACAGCACCCATCACAGCACCCACAGAATCCACCCGGCTTAAAAATGAAATTGTGGAAATGAAAATTGGGATGGGATTGAAAAGAAATGCCATGAATGTTTCAAGGCAATTCATTACCAGCTAGGTGGGAGCTGTGCCCAATTTATACATTCAGTGCACATACAGAGCTTTTAACGAAGAATATTTAATATATACCCAGGTAACTCCTCGCCCTTGTTTAGGCACAATGCCAGGTGGCTTTCAGTGCAAATTGTGCCTCAAAGGCAGAAGGATCAGGTTCATCAGAGTATTTTAAGAATGCTTCCAAGTATGAGAATAGTTTAAAAAACAAATAAGGCCATAGAAAATAATCGCTCTCTGCCCCCCCAGCCTCTAAAATGGGCTTGATGACAGCCTTCATTTTTATGAAATACAAAGAAGTCTCCATTTATCCTTCAGGTTCCTTAGAATGAATGTAGGGTCCTCCTACTGCTGATGCACAAAATGTATTATTGTCATTAATGAAAAAGTTAATGGGCCATTTTCTTATATATCAATTTACATTTTACAATTTGAGTATACAAATGATATGTACAGCAGAGAGCTGATTATTTTTGCTCAAGGAAATAGTTTTAATGTGTTTTATGGACATCAAATGTTGTGAATAATGATGCATCCACAGAATGCAAATAGGATGACAGTTCTTGTGCTGTGATCAACAGTCCTTGGATAAAAGGTCTGCAGCGACAATAATATTCTATGGAGGGTCTGAACAGTAAAAAATGGGGAACAAGAGGATACCATGATGTTCAAAATGTACACCAGGAGAAAGATTTGAAATTGTCACTAGCAGCATTATTCCACAAGTACAGGGGAATGGCAATTTCCAAGTGAAATACCCCCCAGTTTGGGGGGTTTTCCAGCTAATGGGTCATCTGGCTTTTTTAAATAGCTTTTTTTCTCAAGTTGAAACTTGTATTTTTAACCAAATATGCTTATCTGGTGCATGAGGCTGGCAAAAATTTATTAGCAGCATCTCCCAGATGTAGGAGGCTGTAAATCTCCCAAGACAGCCTGGGCAGTGGGAGTGACCACACTCCATCATGGCACTGGGAGCAGGGTGCCATCCCTCCAAACATCCAGGGGCCCCCAGGACCGTCCCCATAAAAGGCTGCTTTTCCTAGAGGAAGAATTTCACTAATTCCCAACAGCAGGTTTCAAAGGGGACTGGTTGTATCCACAGGACTGAAGTCATTACTTCATTTGGGACCTAAAATCACACCGAGGCAAATGCAGAGGAATGATTTAGAGCAGCTGCTTTGTATCCCACAGTTCCCTACCACGTTCGTGAGGAAAATTTCCTACTAAATATTGGGATCCTATTTGAAAAATAAAGTACAAGATACATGATCAGACAGAATTAAAATATTCAAGCGTTTCCTTCCACAGCACTGGACTAATTTTCACCAGGATATGTTTGTGGATTGCTACCAGACCTTCAAACTGTTTTCTAGAGTTTCTCACTATGGCTACAAAGGGAGGTAAAATTATTTTTAAAATGAGTTGGTTTTAAATTGTTTATGATCCAGCAATCCACGTTAAAATGCAACACGGGATTTTTATTTCTCTTTTCCCCCAAATCCAGCACTGATAAACAAACTCTGCTATGCCAGCACTCCTTGGGTAGTCTCAGATTTCAAGATAGACTTCAGTTACAGTGGCCTGTGTAAATCAATCTTAACCCAGGGTATTAGAAACAGAGTTACCCAGAAGATATTCAGTTCATAAAGTGGAGGGGGGGAAAGTAAGACCAGATGTTGCGGTGGGGTTCACCTTTGCTCCGTGTGCTGTGTGCAGTGCCCCGTAACCACCGGCTCTGTCAGCAGCGAGGGAGGGAGTCTCGGGCTCACTGAGGTTTTTTCAAAGGCATTTTTAAAAAAAATAGAAAGCATGACTGGTCTGATGCTCCTCTAAAAGCTCAGATGTTGCCAAAAGACAACTGTGTGCCCCATTCCAAAACCTTCGCAATATTCTGTGAAAAAACCCTGCCAAAGTACTTTCCCTGGTCTCCCTGAGCTCCTGGGTGCTGCACCTGAGCACAGTTACAAGGAAAGGAAATACAGAGTTATGTCAGTTCATTGCTGCGTGTCCTAATTAAAATCAAGGTGATAACTAGAGCTGTACGTGACCTGAAATATTGTGCATGGATACAAATACAGGAATTGGGGTTGGGAAACCTCCAGGAAGCTGCAGTGGGCAACTTTAAACACATCTTCTACTATTTTCCAAAATACAGGTTGATGACAGAGCTCTGCCTAGAAATCAGAATCATGAACAAATTGAAGTTGATGCCATTCAGCTGATAAAAACTGGCAGATTGAGGGTCTTGTTCTCTAGTTACACCTGAGGTTTCTTCTCATGAGGGAAATGGGACTGAATTCCCTTCGGGCACAACCCCTTCTGTTGGAACACACATTTGGAGTTTGCTGCTGGCACTTTCTATTTGATTCATGTAGCAGGAGGACAGCAAAGCTCTTGGCCGCCTTTGGGTGCTCTCTCTGCAACCAGGGCTTGGGAAGTGCACATCTTGTCATTCCTGATGGGTGATTTTAGGAGCCCAGTGATGATTATCCTGCACGGGCAACAGTGCGATTGGGACAAAATCTATCTGGTCACATCAACAACAACAAAACATTTTTCAGGCTGGTGCTGGGGAATCTAATTAAGCATGAAGAAAACCATCAGCATTTTGGGTGCTGTGGAATCTCTTCACCATTATGCTAAATCTCAGTAGTATTTTAACAGCTTTCCACACAAAACACCACCCTGAAAGCATTTTAACCATACTTTGAGCTGATCATCTGTACAAAGCCAATGTAACATGAAGTGACAATTCAGTGCCATCACCCCGTTCCTTTAATTAGCATTTCTAATTTTTTCCAAATCCTTCCAACAAAACAAAGCTTCTGAGCAGAGGGAAGGGCTCATCTGTGCGGCGCTACCTCAACCCAGAGCGACTGCCACGAAAACAGAGGAGGGCACTTGTCTGCTCTGAGCTCCAGGTGTTTGTTGTGACACATCCACGCTGATGCCATCCCCAATGAAAGAGGGAGACAGTCAGATCTTGAGCCTCTCCCATGCACAGAACACGAGGATTTCACCCTGCCCACAGAGCTCTCCTCGGGGCTGCTCTGTGAGCAGCACCAACACAACCCTGCCAGGGCACAGACAGCAAAAGGTGGATTTTAGAGTTGGGAAAATACAGTGAAGTGAAGAAACACTCCCTCAAAGTAAGCCAGGCTAATAAAACAAAAATATAATTCTCCCAAACATGACAGGCACAATCTTAATTTTTTTTCCATGTAAGTTAGCAATCTATCCTGAAAAATGTAACAAATATCCTGCTGCACATCGATGCATTTTGTAACAATACAAAATTCTCCACTAGCAAAAACACTCGGAATTTGTAATCAAGAGTAAGATTTACTGTACCTCAGGATATGTGCATCAAGATGCAACTTCTCTGAATAATACCAATAATTCTCTTTCTTATCATTCTGTATCAAACTGTACCTTAACTGTGTCAAGGAAGCTGGAAGGGAAAAAAAAAACCAAACAGGAAAATATGACGAACAGCTTTTTCAAAATATTGATCCAATCCAAGTCCTGATCAGCCACACACCGCACTGATATAAAAGGAGGGGTAGGTAGGCACTTTTGTGGGTACATAATTCCTCTCAAGGCATTAGGTACTGGGAGGATATTTGCTTTTAAGCATGTGGTAAAGTGTTTTGATGAACAAGGATAAATACAGGTTTGCCTGTGTTGAGATGAATGTGTAAACGCTTTTTTGGACTGCAGATCATCTTTTATGTTTACAAAAATACAAACAGCACCTATTTATTTTCAGTTACCTGCTTCTTGTTTTTTCCTATTAACTTCCTAAAAAAGATCATAGTATGATTGGTGATAAGGAAAAAAAGTACCACAGTAGATTGAAACTAGCAAAGACAGCATCAGCCTCAATAAAAGGAAGCATTTTGTACAGCACTTTCGTGGTACAAAAAAATTATTTTAAGCATAATCTTTCTCACACTTAACACTCCAAAGATGTTCACTTGTGAGGTGGAAAGATGACATTCAAATTTATGAAGGTAAATTTGTTATTTAAAAAAGCAAGGATAAAAGATCATGCAAATCAGAGGCTTTGATTGGTAACTCCATTCTAGGAACTGATTACTAAAAGCAAGGAACTGGAGTTGGCCAGATATTTACCTGTTAGCCAAAACTCCTGATTTGCTGAAAGCTGAGAACTCCATGACCAAAAGCATCCTGTAATTCCTATGCTGTAACAACCAGGACAAATTTCCTGCCATATGCCACCAACTCAGTTCTGGATTGGTAATGCCC
Source organism: Oxylabes madagascariensis (assembly GCA_013400675.1). Classification (NCBI taxonomy): domain Eukaryota; kingdom Metazoa; phylum Chordata; class Aves; order Passeriformes; family Timaliidae; genus Oxylabes; species Oxylabes madagascariensis. Next base: position 73,186 of record VYZR01029960.1, read on the forward strand.
AGCCCAATTCCTAATTCATTATAACCCCCTTCTCCCTTCCAAGTCATCTAGTTCAGGTGCTGCCAATGGAGGTGACTGAAAATCATCTCCTTTTCCTGGGAATTCCACGCAATCTCCCTGGAGGAGCCGGTTCACCACCACTGCTTCCTAAGAAGCCCTAAGAGATGTTCTTCCCTGGAGCAACACGAGTTTGTGCAGGTACTCTGCTTAACCTCCAAGTTGCAGCAGAGGAGTAGTAATTTTTGAACAATGTATTTACCTGATCGTGCCAGTGGGTATCATTTGCACATTTTGCTTTCGGTGGAAATCGTCTCCTTCATTTTAAAGGTGTAAAAACTGAACCTCGTGAAGGTTAAATGGCTTGTCAAGAATTACTGTAATCCTGATTCTGACACTAACTAGCTGTGCCAATTTGGATTTGTCACTTCATTTCTCCAAGCCGCTCCTTTCCCATTTGTAATGTCACTTCCAAACTTTATTTAGTGGCAAAGTGCTAATGTAAGTGCAAAGTATTACTAATCCTGTGTGCGGCAGACACTGGGATGTAATTCAAGATCTTCTGGCTCCCAGTCCTGTGCTTAACTCCGTAGATCTCGAGATTGCTGAGGACTGTCTTCCCTTTTCCCATCTTTTAACAGACAAAGGGTTGGGGGGTTCTCTTGTGAACCTCATTAGGAAAAATATTTCTGCCAATTTTGGGAGACTTTTACTTCTCACTGAAAAATACACAACTTTTCAACTAGAGAAACAGAACATAAAGTATTTTGGCCAGTCCTGTTCATTACTATTCTGCATAATTGGCAGCAGGAGTACATAAAGGAAGACAGAAAGATAGAGGAAACCTAAATGGGAATTAAAGGCTGTTGTTTTAATTGGGCTGGGAAGAGAAAAGTGGGAAGATGTGACCTGCAGCTCAGTTGTTTATTAAAGTCATCATCTCTGCGCCTTAGGTGAAAATCATGGTGCAACCTCCTTGCAGATTTTCATATTTTCAGCTGTCTTGCAGGAAGCCTGAACAACTCAGGATGCCGAGGTACAGCCAGAACCCTGGGTTCATTTGTTTCACAAAAGTTTATTGCTGCTCCTTGATAATAAGCTTTAATTGGGTTGTAAAATTCTTCTGTCCCACATTTTCCTCCTGACCTCCGAGTAAACAAATTAACACATGGCGCACATGTGGGATGCGCTACTTCTGTCCAAATCTGGAAAAGAGTTTCTGGATGTATTTCCCAAATAATCGCCTGATTTAGGACTGTGGACTTGCACAAGGAAATACAGATTTTGATGGGATCCAGCAGGAAAGGTGGTCAAACATTTGAACAGGCTGCCAAGGGAAGCGGTGGAGTCACCATTCCTGGAGGGATTTAGAAGATGTGTAGATGTGGCACTCAGGGACATGGGCTAATGCCAGACTTAGCAGTGCTGGGTTAACACTGGACTCATAATCTTTGTGTTTTCCAGCTGAAATGATTCTGTAATCCCAAGCACTGATAGCCCCCCGTGCCGTGTGTTCTCCAGAAAGCACCCAAGCTACATCTGGCCTGCTGAGGCACTAGGCATGTGACCCTGCCCTGCTCTGGGAGCACTGCAAGCACTCTCCAGGGCAGCACTGCCGGCTCTGAGCACGGCTGTGACAACAGCCAGCCTGAGGTCTGCCAGAGCATACTTAATTACAGATAGCACTATCTATCTGTCAAATGTGTCTGAGGGAAAAAAGCATCTGAGGAGGGCTAATTTCCCATGCTTTCATCAGAAATGGCTGCAAGTGGACAATAAACCCATGATGCAACTCATAGTTCCCTTTTAGCCCGACTTTTAACAGAAGTTCATTAGATTCTCCTGGCTAGGAGTAGGTATCCTTTTCCAACATCAGTTTCTTTGTATTTAGTGTGGAAGGCACCTACTTGCTCTGGCACAGGGCCATGAAAGGATGAGCTCCTACAAAGGAGACCAAAAAGTTCTTTCTGGCTGACAAGTCTGTCATGTTTTCCTGCCCTTTAGCAGTCGGTTTAACAGGAGGAGAGACAGAACAAAGAAACAACCATCAGTTTGTTATTGGCCATCAGAGCCGCCATTTGTTTCTGTAGTTAAGCAGCAGGTATTGATTTTTAGGTCAAAGTCACGTTGCATAATTCTCCCATTTCCAGGGCAGAAACAAGGCTGGCTTTGACCCACCATTTTGTCCTGGAAGAGCCAGGCTGCCGTGCTGCAAATCCACACGATTTCCTGCAGCTCTGCGCGTTTCCCACAGCCCTGCTTGGGGAGTTCAGCCATGCTGAAGCAATTCAGGGGGTAGATGTGCAGCTCGCTTAAACAGTTCTGCCTCCCATGGGCTTGTGGAAGCTCATACCAATTTGCAGAGCGGAGGATGTGGCTCATTGTGCGCAGCAGAGGAGGCCCTGCCCCGGCTCTGTGCAAGGAGCACAGGTAGGATCACCGGAGCGGGCTTGGGAAGGGGCTCTGGGCCTTTGGGGGATGCCGAGGCTCACGCAGGAAAGGTTAGAACTAGCCACTTTCTTGTTTGTTTAACTCCACCAGCTTCCTTCTACGAAATCCTATTTACTCTGCTGCTCTTCTGTGGCAAGGAGAGTAAATATTAGCTTAATGTAGAGAATCTAAGTAACACTGAATGGAAAAAAAAAAAAAGAAAAAAAATAAAAAAAAAGGAGCAGGAGAGGAGGCAACAAAATGTGCCTTTGACTCAGTGCTTCAGTTCGGTTGTTATTGTTTTTTGGCTATCAGGCTGTTGCATCTGGAAGTTCCTAGCAGGAACAGTGCTGGTATTGGACACTGAACAACTTCCCTCATGAGAAATGGAGGATGAACCCTTTTGGGGGATGAAAACATTAATATTATGCCATTTTTAACTGCTGCCCCCCAGAAAGCTCTGGCAAAGCTGGAAAGTGACCTCCAACCCCACAGTCCAGTGCCTTTTTCTGGCCACATTCAGCCAGTTCTCCACTGGGAGAGTCACTTATAGTCTATGACCAAAACATGGGGAGAAGAGCGAAGCTGGATATGGGTTGGGTTTTTTAAGGTGAACTAAACAGCGGAACCTTCCTCTTTTCTGAGTTAACCATTTTTATTTTTCTTCCAGCTGCCACCAAGCTCATTCCAGATTGATAGTTTATGGCAGTGGATTAGAGAGATCAGATTTCTTCAAGATGCAGAACAAAAAATAACGAAAACTGAAGCGACAAGTTAATATCTTGCTGGAAAGTGGGTTGGGATAATGAGTTGTGAAGTAAGAATTGATAGGCTGAGCTTGATAAAAAGTAAAGAAATAACATATTTGCCTTTATTTTGAGATTCAGAGGGCCAAGCCCAGCTGCTGGATGAGCAGATGAAAGTGTCAGTGACTTCAGTGGATTTGCCTGTGTTTAAATCCTTCCCAGTGGTTTGATTTATCCCCAGTTTCTCACGGAAACAGAATTTGGTTCAGCAGCATTCAGAATCAGCACCACTTTGGCCCATCTTAAACAATAGTGAAAAAAAGCATTTTTAATTCAGAAGAGATGCCAGACTCGCTGTCATTCAAACCTGCATTGGTAAACCACTTTCTAAGGCTTTTCTTCCTTTTTGTTCAGAAACCTACCATTTTTACATTTTATCTTCTTCATTCCAGGAACACCTGCCAATCATTTGGATTCTGCCAGCTCTCCTTTATTAATTGATTAACTACTGGAATAACCTACCAGTATTTAACAGACTTCTAGCCCCAAATAATTGCTCTGAAAAAACAAATATATTTAATTTTTTCATCCTCTTTCTGAAACCACATTCCTTCATTTTCCTCACATTCCCACCAATGGAAGCACACAGTATTCCAAAAAACCACTGATATTTTGGTCTTAAACCCCCAACTAACCAAGTTTCCTGTTTTTTTAATAGCACTTGAATGCAGAGCTGCATTATTGGTATGCACATGGCCATGTGAAGAAGGAAGACCTAATGACAGAGGGCAGTCAAAGCTCAGGGAGGGCAGGTGAACAACTGTTTTGTGACTCTGGAATTACTATTTATTTTACAAAACATCATTCCAATCCTCAAGGATGTAAAAGCCAGGCAGAAATATTCTAAACCCAATCTGTGATTTTTTTTTTTTTTTACTTAATATATTCCAAGTTTCTTACAGCCTTGATGCATACTTTGTAAGATAAAAGTTCACTTTAGATCCACATAAATCAAAATAACGAAGATCCTCTTAGGAAGAAAAATGTAGAATTTCTTAATGCATAGAACAATGTTTAAGCAGCACAGAATAAGCAAATTCTCACATGGGAACAGCTGAAGTCAAGTCTAAATATATGAGCTTCATTTGAAAATGGCACTTTTAAAGGAGTTCAGTAGTTTCACTGACTAAAAAGGTAGCATGGGGAGTCTAAAGCACTCCAGGGATTTCAGATAGAATCCCACTGTGGTTTATCAAGTGGCGAATCATAACCTTAGAAGAAGTGAATTTCTAGGCCTTGACTTGCTGAGCAAGGAGGAACTTCTTTGGATGAAGCAGCTCAGGTAGGAACAAAAAAAAATCCACCTAGAGAACTCCAAGTAGTGGTGCAGGATTCCTGCAAAGCCAGGCTGGAGATGCACGGTCCCTCCAGCACCTTGGGGAAAACAGCGGAGCATCCCAAAGGCAGGATAAGTGAAGGTTCCTTTATTACTCAAAGAACCCTGACAAGTATTGGAATAGTCACAAGAGTGGCTGGAAAGAAAATTTTTGGAAACATAGACTCCTGAAGTTCCACTTCATACTAAAGCAAAACATATTTAGCCCTTGAGCACTAACTGGGTATTTTGGTACTTTGCTCTTGGAATGTAGATTCTCATCTCACTCTGCCTCTGCTGTCATTTTACTGGAATGTATTTAGAAGCGTTGCTCTACGAATAAAATCATGGCAGAACTCTGGTGGTAAACCTGCACAGACTCCAACCCTTTATTCTTTATCAACTCTGATCACAGCATAACCAGCACTTTGTGTTACACACAAAAAAAACCTGTTTTATTCATGCCTCTCTATAGCTTAATGTAACCAATGTGACTTATAGAGAAAATGCAGAAAACAATAGGGCAATGAACTAAGTTCACTTTAAAGCAGGTTCTAAGTTTTCTACCAGCATTAATTAGAATTTTCAGTGGAATTTTGCTTTATTTTTTTAAAGTGGTTTATAATTATATTTTATTTTTAATGAGAACCAGTAATGAAAAACATAAATAGTGTATCCTTTAATGATCAACACACTGACTAATTCCACTAATGCTGAGTAGCATGTGCTGAAATGATGGATTATCTTAAAATATAATTTTACTAGCTCTGCTATGTAATTTGTTAAGCATTTAGTAATAAGTATGTCTAATAAAATATGAAAAAAATATTTAGAAAATGAACCATAATTTTAATATAATTTTAATTAATGGGAGTGCAATTGCAGTGGTTTAAATTACATTCCCAGTGGTAAAAAGCCTTTCAAACCTAATTTGTAAGCCAAGATGGTGGCTTTAATGACTGGCAGCAAAGTTTCTTCAACAGATTTCATGGGGCATGATCCAAAGATAATAGGTTTTCAGCCCAATGACAATCCAATTACAATGCCAATCAAAGCCAACTTCATGCACTCTAATTATCAGATTTAGCTGTCAGTTCAAATACAAACATAACACTTTTATTTAAATAAAAATTTAATTTAGAAAAAAGAAGACTTCATGTGTGATTTATTGAGATTGCAAGAGCAATCTAACTTATTTCTCTAGTAATATAATAAAATCAGTCTTGTATTAAAAATGTGAAAACTTTTCATTCTCCTGTATGTGCTATGCTGTATTATTCAGGAGTTAATTTAAGCAAAAAAAGCATAACATAACATGGCAGCAGATATTTGCAGACTAGAAGTAGGTTAAATAGAGTAGCAAGGTTTCAATGAGACAAAACTCCAAGTGAATAAATGACAAAACCTAATTAGTTTTTTACCAGTAATCAGGAGAAGCTGTGTTAAGACCACAACCCATTTATATGGGTCTGGCACAAGGAATTTATTGTAGCTCTCTTGCCTTTTCCTTCTGCTCCTGTGCACAAGGAGTGTGTAAATGCACAGCTTTTTATTATACCCACATATTTATTTGGATACATGCAGAAGAAATATGTAAGTTATAAAAAAACCACAACAAATGTTACCTTAAAATGAATTCAATGTTCCAAATATAGGCATCTCCCAGCTGAAATAGCCCCATGGTACCTACTGACTGCAACCTTGCTGTTATTCTCTCTCTCTATCAAAAGTTATTATTTATTAATTAACATCATTATAAAGTTCTCAATATAGGAAGGAAAAGCTAGCTCAGGACTCTGTAAGCTCTAATACATTACAGCACAATTACCAATTCAGGCTTGGTTGAAACAGAGGTAATTGTCCTATAACATATTTAATACCTATAAAATCCTGTCTCCCCACAACTACAAGAAATAGGAGAAAAGAATTAGAGAAGGAGCAATTATTATACCATTCTTTAGGAATATGAACTAATTTCCCCAGGCCATTTCCTGCCCCTGGTTTATATCAGCTCCTGGGTGTTTGGCAGTGCAGCAAAAGGAGCAGATCCTACAGGCTCCCGTCTTCAGGGGATTCCAAAATAATATGTCCAGCACGTATTTAATACAACAAAAGCAAGTTCTACATTAGGGCTCATCATGATAGGTGCAAATGCAAAGAACAGTTACAACCCAAACCTTTGGAATTCATTTCTGTAACTCCACCGTATCCAAACACTGTAGTGGAAGGAGAAATCCTGAATTAGAATAGTAATTGTTGGCTTGCCTGTGCTCACCTTTTATTCTAATCCTTTCTGCTACCTCTGCTATGACAATATTCTGTGTCATAAAACCCAAGCCACGCCCGCCTCACCTTCCTGCTACTTTCCATCATGTAATTCCCACTACATTTCATCCCTCTCCGTCTCTCTTTGAGATGTCCATGACATCATTCCTTGCTTCTGCAAGGGATTCAACCTCATGACCACTGTGCAAGTGCAAAGAGAAAGGATTTTAGGATTTGGAATAAATGGGAAGGAGAGGTACCACATGTATATATAATTCTGAGCTGATCATCAGTCTAGAGATGGAGCCACCAGATTCTTGAACTCACCATCATTGCTCATGATTTGGGGTTCTAAATAGCCCTGTAATCTTTACATTTGAATCCATAATGACTTTGGAGTTCAGCCAACAAAGAAATATGAAATGGAAGGGTAGAGCTAAGTTCAGCAGTGCTCCATTGAAAACCTCTCTGGAGATAACCACCCAAAGCCAAGCTGCTTCCACAGTTGTTGGCCTCTTTTTCCCCGGCTCTGACAGTCATCCTGCAGCTCCTCTATTTCTCTACCAGAAAGTCCCTCCATGAGAGGCACAGGAGGATCCTGGATGCAACCTCAAGACCAGCTACTACCTCAGGGAAGTTGAGAAACTCAGATTCTATTTTGCCAAGGTCATGGCATTGCTCTGCTCCCTCCAGCCAAAGCTGGAAGTTAAGAACTCACTTTTACCTTCCATTGTAGTTGTTTCAACTTGTGGTATTATCACTGTTTGGCTAAGACATTGGTTTCTATATTTTTATGTACATAACATTGTAAGTTTAGAGAAGGAAGGTGACAATGATGTATCAACTGCACGTGGAAGTAAAAAGGAAAAGCTCAGCATATTTAATGTACACCCCTCAGCAGCCTGGGCTGGGCCTCATTTAAGGAGTCCCTGGATTTTGTTTGCAATCCTTGCCAGATGTAATGGTAAAATTTCCTGACTTAAATATCAGGAGAACAAGAGCCGTAATTTATCATTGTTACTACTATTTTCATTACTGCTACCTTTATTCTCTAAATTGTTCAGGCATCAATAATTAGAAAGATAATTATGAAAGCCTGTTTAGCAATTTGACCGTGCTTCCACATAGTGAATTTAAAAAATCCAGTGAATATCATTAGAATTACTTTACTACCTACTGTTGGGGTTTGATCAGGGATGGGAGGAAATGCTCTGAAAAATACCTGTCTTGTTCAGCTGACCTGACAGCACAGCATAAAACATGCCATGATCTAAATGTGCTGTCTCCAATTGCTGATCCAATTAATAGGATCTATAGAAAATTAGATCTAGCTCATAATTACATCACTATTAACTGGCTTTTATATTTGTAGTATTTTATACTGAGATAAATTAAAGAAAACTTTCTCTTTGTAAGAGTTCTTCTATATTGTCCAAGACTTTTTTTTCCTGCCACACTACAATTAAGCTGAACATTTTGGAAACAACAGCCTGCCAAATCCTACAAGGCATTAAAAATGTTTTCCAAGGTAAAGCATCATGCCAAGGACAATGCTAACACTCAGCATGGAGAAAGATATAAGAAAGTAAAGCAAAACATGCCAGAAAATTATCCAGCTAACCTCAATTAATGGAAATATCTGAAATTTAATACTTCCCTCATCCTGGGTCTCCACACAGAAGGTGAAGTTTTTGAGGATGCTGAATGAGGAATTTAGCCCTGGATGTTTCATGCCATCCCTGCAAAGCTAAGGCGTTTTATTTTCTGCAG
>VYZR01029960.1:89193-107537 GCA_013400675.1 Oxylabes madagascariensis
TGACTTATTACTGCAGCAGCCACCGAGCCAGGGCTGCTGGGTGTTACCTCTCGGGCTGAAAACATAGCCCAAAAGGTTAAACTGCCTTTCTTTTGCAATCCTACTGTCCACTCCAACTCATTCTTTCAGTGACCTCATGTCACTAAATCCCTGTGATTTTCAAATGTAATCTGTGTGTCTTCCGTTAAAGAACATCTCGACTGAAGCCACTCTCCATTTGGGCCATTTTGGAGCCCCCTCTCATGGCCCGGCATTTTGACATCAAAGCTGCTGCTTTTTCCCCAAAAATTATTTAGATTAGAGTTTTAACTCAAGGTGGTGATGACGGAATCAGTGGCTAACTGAGTGAAGGTAATTCCATGTTCTTTACTCCTGGCAATACACCACTTACTAAACAAATAATTTCCGTAAGAGCTTTATCAACTAAAATAGGTCTGAGTGAGCAATGAGTCTGACCCAAGGACCAAGAATTAATTGCACATTATTAGAATAAAGTTGTTTTCTGTGGGTTTAATTTTTGTAGGTTTTGTGTTGTTTGTTTAAAAAAAAAAATTAGACTAATTTAAAGCTTTAGTTGAATAGGAAGCAGAGATGCAGTCTGTCATTGCGAGCACTTGCACCTCATAGCTCAGGGTGAACTGAGGGAGATAAAGAAAGGAATGTAAAACACTATGGAAACCAACCTCTGGAGACTTAATATTCTGATCAGCTCACCTCCGAACATCTGGCTCTTAAATGTTCAAGCACAAAAACAAGAGAGCTAATGAAAGCAGTACATATTATCTCTCCCATCAATGTACCTCACAAACACCTGCTAAAATTAAAACAAATTGAATCTTGATTGCTGATTAAGTACCCCTTCTTTAGCTAGATATTCTGTCATTATTTGCCCTGGCACACAATGCATAAACTGATGAAAAGCCTGTGGTGGGCTGCAGCAGCAAAGGTTGATAAAAGACGATCAAGACAGAGCTGCATGTAAACTGCAGCACATTAACTTTATGTACTTGAGCCCTCCAAAAAGTTACTTTTAGATTTTTTTCCTCATTTCCAGGGCAAAAATTATTGTCGTTTAAAAGAGAAAGCACATAAACTGAACACATTTTTTTTCTCCAGAACACTCACATCCCAGAGAGGAGGTAATAGATGGACCTCATGGTATTGACCAACACCAGTGCCCAGCTCCTGAGCTGAAAAATCCCTCTGAGCAGGACTGCTGTGTCCAGTGTGCTTTGGGGGCATTTTCCTGGATGTGGGAAGACTTTCAAGTAGTTGTACACATATGGCCATGGAAAAAAGAGCCCAAAGCGTCTTCAGGAGTGTATGGCCTCTATTTCTCTTCAATAGATGCTTAGGCAGTGGCAGGAAAAAGGTTACAGAGTTTACTGCCAATAAAGTGGGGGAATGCTCTGCTTGCACACTTCAGGCAGGATTAAAACATCCATTAGGAATTTCATCACACCCATATAAATACCCTCCTACGTGAGCACCGCTGACAGATGTGTGGCTAATCTACCATGTTAACTTCATTTGAGAAGTTGTGGTTTTGTTCAAACTTTATTAGTTAAACTCGAATTGATCCCACTACATTTTAAGCCAGTATTTAATCTACTTTAAGTATGTTTCCAGATATCATAAACTCTTCAGCCATCGTTGTGTTTACTATATATAAATATATGTATTCATGTAAATTTCCCTGTTAAAATAATAAACTTTTATTTGAGTCACAGCTCTCCAATAATCAAAGAAGAAAAAAACCAGCAACATGACAGTGTGTAAATCCTTCTCAACAATAGCACCCACAAAACCTGTTTCTTGACTGACAATAAGGTCATAACAGCACATATGTTTGGCATATGTATTTCATCAATGGTGATTATAATGTGAAGCAAGAATTAGCCTCAAAATGATGGGTTACTTAAAGACCTGGAAGAGGACATTTAAACAAAAGAAAAAAAAAAAGGCCTGAATCACTTACTAGAGCTTGACTTTTTTTTTTCCCCTTATTGCATTCTAAATTATTTAAATATACTATTAGACACCATATTGGAAAAAAACAGATGTTTTCTAATTATGAACTGATTTTACAGTGTGATGGTGTCACATATTTAAATTACAAATACACATTTTTAGCATTCCAGCTGTGCTTTACAAGAGTTTAATTTGCTTCTTGTGATATGTCACATTGCACCTGCCTTTTAAAACTCCTATAAATGTAAAACATTAGCCAAGCACGAGTATTAAGACATGCTGATGAATTCTAAAGATTTTTAGCATCTTATAGAGGATGAAATTTATAGAAAGATTTAATAATGAACCAGCTTTAATGTTTCTTGAAAATAACATTTACAGATACTTTCCAGAAGTACCAAAAGGGACTGATGACTTGTGTAGGCAGCACAGAGAATTGAATTGGTGCTGCTTTGCTCCTTCCACACACAAAGTATTCCACAGTAATCTATAAACTAATGAGGTTAAACACGGATAATACAGTAAAATGTTGTAGAAGTCAGCTTTGCTCTCAGCCACCACACACACACAGAGACTGATACACGTTTAAGACCATCAATATCACAGTCAGAACAGGGAGATTGTCAATGACAACGCTGGTGATAAACTATGATAATGTATTTCAGAGAATAGAAGAGCAATAATTTCTAGGATAAACTTAAACTTTGAAGTAATTAACTTGTGATTCAGAGAAACATGATGAGAGCACACACAGCTATTTCTTGTCTTGCACACGCCCTGCAAATAACAACTATTGGTTTAGATTCAGGCACAAAAAGAGAGAGGATAAACAACCCATGGAGAAGATGCAACACTGTGGATGCACCTTTTAAACCTGGCCTTCTAACAACAAAGGAAGAAGAAACTTCTGAAGCACTGCTCTTACAAAGATGCATTAAAGAATATTGTAGACAAGCAGAGATGCTCTTTTCGAGGCAGTTACCTGCTGCACACTTCCTAAACACAGGCAGGGACCTGCTCATTAACAGTCTAATCCTACCAAAAGTAAATTAAAGGCAGCTTTTGCACTGGCATCGATAGGACCTGGCACAGGCTCTCCCAACATACCCCAAACCTCATTGCAGTGACCTGGACCGGGTCCCTGTCACTGAATGGGGCTGGCACAAAGGGACAGCCCTTTTTCCTGCCCCCCTTGGACAGGCACTGCCCATGACACAGCACAGAAATGACCTGCCCCAAACCAGAGCTATCACCTTTGTGGCCTCGCCCAGCATCGCAAAGCCCTCACTGGGCACACACAGATGAAAAGGCAAAGGGAGAAAGGAAAGGAGGGCAGGGACAGCCCAAAGGGAGACATGACAGTGAGGGAGTTGTGGCATTTAAACTGTGTTGGGATATATTTTAAAATGTGGGATTTTGGTGGCTACACATCATCATACCTGCAATTCAAAAGCTTCCACGCACTTCAATGCATTTGAGAATAAACGTGAAGGCACTTGGGCTACATAAAGTATTATAAGTCCTTTGGACACGCTTTAAAGAGACATTTTCAGGGCAAGGCTGTGTTACAAAACTGAACAATCCTTCCTCATGAGAATCCTTCCTTTCAAAGCTCTCTGCCCGAGTTTTGACATGTGCTTTTTGTTTCAGCACTGCCCGGTGCTGGAGCCTTTGTCACACGCTGCAGTGGCACAAACAGGCAGGGAGAGATCACGGACGCTCTGCCAGAGATGAAAAGGGGATGCTCTGCAGATCTCAGGATTTTCAACCAGTCATTAAGGAAATTACTTTTGCTTCTCTGCCATGGAGCTCATGGTACACGCAGCAGAAATTCTACGCTCTGTGCAGGTGAAGTCATTTTGCAGGATGCTGCACTTTCTGCAGTGCACAGACTGAGGCAGGGCAGCCGCTTCACCTGCAGCTCCCTATTTTGGATCACATGGGGAAAATTAATGGAATATTCACCTTGCATTTTGTACAATTATTTTTTTAGACTAATTTCAGAACTTAATGCAGTCTGAAAGCAATAATAAAGACCAAAAAAATTTCAAAACTATCTTAATGTCTCTAGTCCTGCGATTTTCCACTGCCAGCAATATTTTAGCTTTTATTAAACATGCCAAGCCAAATTTACTCTATTTAAGATCACTTCTGTAGATTTCACTGTACATATGCTCACAAATTACTAACAGTAAAAGATGGAGCTAGGATAAACCAAGCCCATCCTGGTAGGGGAACTTGAATCAAGCCTTGCATTTTTATTTCCTTTTTGAGAAGTATGTTATATTTTTACCTCACTTTCCTTGATAAACAAAACCTGCAGTGCGATCACTTCATGCTGAAGGAAAAGTGAGTGAGACTCACCTTCATTCTGACCCCGTGAGGATGGAGCATCCTGTTCCCCTCAATTGGCCTATTCCTATTGGCCCTAATTCTGTATTAAGTCAGAACTTTCTCCTGGACTCCATTGGAAGAGCGTGGCAAAGACTGCAGTGAAATTAAGGGTTTTCTACTCCTGTTCTTGAGATAATATAGATGAAATGCAAAAATCTAATTACTTTTATTTTTTTCTCCAGGACTTGAATTGTTGGAATATCATCCTTAACTCTTATACCTTTTTAATAAAGGAGGAGAAAAAGAAATCAACAATTCAGTCCATATTGTGGGAATGCTTTGTCTGGGGTTCCATGCTATTGCTTCCTGTATCATGAAAGTAATATCAAATTGAAAATATTTCTGTTCAGCAACTTCAGCAGCTCTAAATTAAGAAAATGTGTAGTTTATTGGCTTTCAATGCTTGAGCAGGTTAAGAATGTGTAAGCAAGAAAGATTTCATTTAGAAAGAGAAGTGCAATGTCCATGATACCAACAGAGACATTAAGTGAGATTAGGCCATCTTCATAAACTACTTTTCAGTTACTAGATTATCAAAAATAATGAATGCCACTCATTAAAGAAAACAAACTTTGAAATAAAGAAAATTCATTTTTAAGGCAGTAACAGCTCATGGAGATAAAATTGTATGATATGCAGCAAAACGTTTTTTACACTCTTGTACCAAAACAGGCACTGACCATCACTTGCTCTAGAGCAGGTGGCCTTTAGGTCACACATGGCAGAACTGCCATGGGCTAGGAAAAAAAGGTGGTTTGAGGAAGATTTTCTTTCTGTGATAGGAATGGAGATCTGTCTCTTCCACTTTTGTTGCCAGTTTTAATATACCATGATTAAAATCTGACTAATACATTTCACTTTTAATGTGTCTATGGGCTTCAAAATTAAATTTTCAATCTCATTTATGCTATTTTAGAAGATATTAACAACCTCTGAATGAAAAGGTACAAGAAACAAAGATGCTTTAAATTTTGGTGGTATCTTTGAAATGTAGCTGGGGAGTGATAGCATTGCCCTTGTTCATGCTCCTGTAAATGCACTGGATGTTTCCTGTGGTTGCTTCCTAAGACATCCCAGAAGGACAACCTGCTGCCAGAAGTTGAGCCAAAGCACCTCCAGGGATAATTTAGCCCTGCACACTTCATTTGAAGTTCATGAAGTAGTCACTCAACTCAAGTGGTGTCTGCAGAGGTGCTTCAGCAGGGCTCTGCAGCAGGGAAGTGATCAGGCACAACATGATCCACACCACGATCCCCCTTCAGAAGAACTGGGTTCAGGAGTCTTCCCCCAAAAAGGCAGGCGGCAATAAAGGGAAAGCCTTGCCATTGAGGGAAAGTGGCACAGAGAGGGGCTGGAGTCAGGAAAACTGTGCTGATTCATCCCTGTTGAGGACCTCAAGTGCATGGAAATTTCATTCACCTGGAGCTGATGGCTTTGTTTCAAGGGGGAAACACGAAAGTGCAGGTACGAAGCTGAATGTTCAGAGTCACAATGAGATGAATCATCTTACAGTGCAGATCACAAATGCAAAAAAAAACCAAAAAACCCAAACCCAAGCTAAATATGTATTAAAACCAAAGCCAGAAACGACACTTTTAAGAAATTTTAAGGTAGGACACAAAGAATAACCTAGAATTTCTAAAATGTGGGTAAATATGAACCAATTACTTATTATTTCATTAAAGTGGAGATGAGAAGGACCAATTGCTAACTCTCCATGTTTGCCTCCTGGGGTCCTAGATAGCTTTTCCTGTCAAATTAAAACAGAAAAAAAAAAAGATAAATAAACATGAGAAATTAAGATTGTCTAGGTAGGTGAAGGAGAAAGGAAAAGAAGCAAGGAAATAATGTTCCACAATTATTACCAGAGCTAAGAGAAACAAAATTACTTGATCATAAATTCAGGATAATCTGGTTTTCTTTATGAGTTTCCATTTTATTAATGAAAGGAAGGTAACACCTTAGTGTACCCGGATGAATTAAAATGCCTATTTGTAGAAGCAATCCTCAATAGGGGTCTTTAATAGAATCTGTGAACAATTCTGGAGTCAGATAATTTAGCTGTAAAAAGGCAATATTAATAGCTCACCTCTGGATACACAGCCCAGGCTGGACAGGAGTAGGAAGAAGGGAATATTGGCAGGGAAGGCTGGGGGGTTTATTTGCATTATCCCAACTTCCTGCAGCCAAAAGGCTTCACACAAGCAGCTCTGTAAAAAGAGGATGAAAGCCAACAAGCACAAGATCTGTAAATTGTCTGCCTTATTTATCAAATCCAACACACACAAAAGCTTTGGACTGGATGAGCCTGGAACAAAGAGTACAAAAAAGTGGGACACCAGTTCACAGATGTCTTTTTTATATCTCATTGTTCTAAAAGAAATAAAATTAACAAAAAAAAACCCCCAAAATTCTTTTAAATATAATTGATCAAACACTTCAACTTAACTCCTCAGCAGGATTTAATACACTTGAAAAAATATCCAGGTATTTCATCTGCTTCAGCTCTTGAAAGTTCCCCAAAGTTTTCACAGTCTTTGCCCTAGAAAATGTGTGTACACCAGGAATGTAACTAATTTTAATGATGTATCATACTGAAAAAGACAATGACTTTAATACTGAAAAATATTTACCAAATTTTAAAGAAGGTTTTCTCATTAATCTTTGAAAGAGAGTATATAAAATATCTGAAGTATCTTCTCAGTTATTTTGAGCAAATCTGACAAAGATGCTGCTCATGAAAATTCCAATCAGACCTTACTAGCTGCAGTTCAATTCCATACGTGGCAGAAAGTTTCTGTGAAATATGAAGAGAAAAAACAGATGAGAGGAAACAGTTCAGCCGAGCTAAGGGTACCTGCTACTCCTGCAGCAGGCAAGTGGGACCATTCCAGACTTCAGAAAATCAGAGGGTTGTAATTTGGGGTTTGAAATGGGACCAGGACTCTCTTTTCAGAGAAGAGATTTGCAAAAGGCAGAAAATTTCTTTGTATCAGCCCCTGGCAATCCTCATTTTACATGAAGATGAAAACGGCGATTGGTGCTGAAGAACCACAAACCCATGAGTTTACTGAGCAACTGCAAGAGCTGCTTAGAAAGTTTCAACAGAAACTACAGAAAATGGACTTCTCCAACGCAGTAAGCTTGGTTTTGATGATGAAGTGGTTTCATGAGCAAGACTGGGCATAAAGTATTATCAAAACTATAAATATTCCAGCCTGCCAATTTATACATAAGGGTAGTTCTGGTTCACTCCTCCCACCCCATTCCTCATCTTTTCTACAGATTTTCTCCTGTAAGAGAAAATTCTATAAGATTCAACTTCCCATGCTGAAACTGCCCATCTTCATCAAGAAAAGAAGAAAAAAAGGACAAAAGAAATACCCAAACCTACCATTTTTTCTCAAGGTAAAAACTGGGATGCCCTAAGCAAATATCCAAACCATTGTTTCCCAGTGTAGGAGTGGCACACATGATCCCAGGACTCTCATTTCACATCAGACCACTCTACACAAGCCCTAAAAACTTGTGAGGGGTGTTTAATGTATAATAGAGGAATTTCTTAATTCACAAACATTATTTACCTTCACCACAAGGAAAAAAATTCCACTATTCTCAATATCAGTTGAGTAGAAATGAAAACAAACTAAATTTGGCAGATTATGACAAAGGTAATTTTCTTCTAGGGAAAGGTGAAAGGAACAAATAAGGCTTAATCCACACAGAAATTACTTCCAGGAAAATCTGTTTCTGTGGAGTTCAAACACACACATTATAATGCAAACAGTGACTTGCCCCCTTCTTCTCTGCCCTCCTGAGACCCCACCTGGAGTCCTGCATCCAGCTCTAGACAAAGGAAAGACATGGAGCTGTTGGAGTGACTGCAGAGGAGGCCGTGAAGATGGCCCAAGGGCTGGAGCCCCTCTGCTCTGGAGCCACGCTGGGAGAAGGGAAGGCTTTGGAGAGACCTTAGAGCCCCTTCCAGTGCCTGAAGGGGGCTTAGAAAAGGGAGGGACAGGGGCTTTTTATATGGCAGACAGTGACAGGACAAGGGCCAGTGGTTCCAAACTGCTGGAGGCAGGGATAGATGGGGTATTGGGAAGGAATCCTGGCTAGGAGGGTGGTAAGGCCCTGGCACAGGGTGCCCAGAGAAGCTGTGGCTGCCCTATCCCTGGAAGTGTCCAAGGCCAGGTTGGATGGGGCTTAGGACAGCCTGTGACAGTGGAAGGCGTCCCTGCCCATGGCCAGGGGTGGGACTGGATGATCTTTAAGGTTCCTTCCAACCCAAATCCTTTTATGATTCCAGTAATTCCCATGAGCCTATTCCCCTCCTGAATTCCAACATACAGGTTATGGGGAGCTACTATCAACTTGCAACATGATGGATCCATTTTCATGAACAGACAGGTAAGCAATATGTCTATGCCTTTTTCTTTCCTCTTTATTTTAATATCTATTCAGTTTTGTTATTGGGCTATTATATTTTGCTGTTGCAATTTAAACCTTTTATCAGAAATAAATCTTTGAGTTCTATTATCTTGTAGCAATTCAGTAGGGACAGGCATTTCAAAAAGCTGAAAGATAAAAACGAGAAGGAAAAGAGCCTTTTTTGAAGGCCTCTATTAAAGTTTTCACATTGCTACATTACAGCTATAAAATAGCATATTTGATAATAATTCATTACAATTCCATAATACACATGGAATATGTTATGCTGTCTTAATCAACAATTCTGTTTTGCTAACTTATTAAAATCATGCATTTGAAATTGCATATTATTTTAGTGCCATCCTGTTGCTGATTTATAGTGACTGAAAGTTTATTGACAGTTTCTCAATCGCCTGAGACCTCATGAAATTTGCAAATTATGTTGGCTCATTCTTAAATGTGCTTTTAGTCAGTAGACATCAGTAAGGTAAAATGAAAAACATTTGACGCAACTGAAGTGGTCACTGGCTTTGGGTTTTTTGAAGGTAACGCTCCAAAAGAAGATAGGGAAGAAATAAAAGGAATGAATGGAAGTAGTTGTGAAATCTGTTGGAAACCTGCAGAATTGCAGAAACAAGAGGAATCTCTTTCTCCCTGAGCCAGCATCAATGATTCATTAGCCACTTGCTAAAGCTCAATAATCAGTTCATGATTTGCTGAGTTCAACCATGATGAAAACAATATACAGAATCAGTAAATAATGGCCTCTGATGAATCTGCTGCACTGTATTCCTTTTGGAAGGATAACAATAGAAAGATCCAGAACAAAAGTAGAAAAGGAAGCAAATGAACCCAGTAAATCACAGGGAAGCCTAACTTAGTACTGTGTATCTGAATTTAATCTGTGCATTCAACTTCTTTATAGGCTCAACACACCTGCCTGTCTAAAGATGAGCTCATTTTCAAATGTTAAATTTCAGATTCCGTTGTAACACACTGCAAAGTAATAGTGTGGTGGGTTTTTAGGGGGGATTGTTCTTTAAAAATTTTTTTAGCATGTTCTGAAGCAAAAAAATTCACTTTCTGTTGAGCACCACTGGCAGAAGTATTTTTCACATGCAGCAATATGTTCTCACTGTCATGTCTCAGAAGAAATCCCTTGGGGCTCAAGATCTGTGCATGTAATACCCACACAGAAAATTAAGCCTCAATTGACTTCACAAAAAACCACCAAATCCTACCTCTAAGAATATCTAACCATTGTTTTTTAATGATGATTAATGAGATCCTTTTTAGGGTTCTAATATTAGTTACACCCATTTGTGCCAAGGCTAAATTTGATATAGCCAGGGATTTCTTTAAAATGCTGGACTGGGAGATAATGAGTTTCACAAATTTCTCCAGCACTCAGGAGAATGCTGGGTCTTCACAGAATCTCAGGCCCAGCGCATCTTTCTTCCTCTGAATTGAAACCCTTGCTGCCTCTGTTGTTTAAGTTTGAACATGGAGGTTTGCTCCTGTGAATGGGGTTCCAAAGGCAAGGAAAAAAACCCCTTCAGTCCCATCCGGCGTGTATTTTGAAAAGTTTAGCTTCCCTAAGGTCTTAACAAAAGGAGATTCTACTTGTGGGAAGAGATGATTAATCCGAGACGCTCCAATGCTGTAATGATGAAAAGGATGCTCAACAGGTCGGAGCCTTTCGAAGGGAGGGTCTCACTCATCTCTGCCAAGGTGTGGTTCGTGAAGCATCTTTAGCTCTTGACACAGCAGAGGGCACCTCGGAATAATACAGCCTCTCTCCAGGGAACAAAATGCATTTCCAAGCCTTTTCTTTGCCAGGTTAACATTTGACAAGCTTGCTTTAATGCTCGTTCTCCCCCAGTAGCTCAGATGAGGAGGACAGAAAAAGTTTGCGGCAGAGGAGGACAGAAGGGAAAGGAATTCAAGATTTTCAAAACAGTGTCAAAAAGCAGACTTTCTTTCCTTGCTGCAGACACCAGGTAATGAGTATAAATGGATGGACCAGGGATTATTCTGGAAGACTGGGCCAAGGAAAATGGCGTTTGCTCAGCTTTTACACACAAAGACACACACGCTAAATCTTCTGAAACCTTATTGCTTAAGTGTATGGGCTGAAAACTGAGTAATGCTTAAATCTTACTGCTCCACACGGCCAACAGAAGTCAATTGATCCAACTTTGGCACTGCATTCATTTTCCTACTGTTTAATTATTATTTACAGGATACCACAAAGGTGCACAGCTGTGGAAAGGTGTAGCCCCTGTCCAGAAGATCAGCCATTGTAAATTCACCCTAATATCAATACAAATAATGGAAGACACTTTTTGCTCTGGAAAATGGCAGTCAAAGCAAATTGGGCATTCTGAGCGGGGCTCTGGCAGCCTTTTGTATTGCTTTCATTAGAGTGTCAGCCTCTAAAAAATAATGTGACAAAGGAAGGGTGGCTGGTGAGCTGGCAATCATACAACGTCTAAAGATCTGAGCCCTTCTGTAATGATCATATGTGATTTACAGAATCAAAGGGTCAAATTCTGCCCTCAATTACACACCTATTGCTAGGTGGTACAGCACCACGTGGCAGGTGAATTAGAGAGATTATTGTGTTTCTAAAGAAACAGAAAAATGCTCTGTGGCCTTCAAAGTAGCAAATTCAGTGTTGATCCTGTATTAAATAACAACATATAAATGTACGGAAATATCAGAGCATCTTCAGGGCATTTTTTTAATAGAGATGTTTTGTGAAGCAACAGAACTGCAGCAGTCTCTGGTACTTGTCTAACATTCTGCATTTCTGGTCTAATATTCTATGTTCCACAAGTCAAACTCTCGAAAGGAAAAATCTGGCATTGTTTTGGGCTGCTCGAGCCCTTAAGCTTTTGCTGAGTTTGTCAGTAGTTCCTCTTCTCTGCTGCATCCGGCGTTATCATGGGACAAGTACTTCTTATTTCATATTTCTGATGTGTCTCTTAACTAATCCATATGCACTCTACAGAGGGATTAATGCAATTTATTCCTCAGATGGACAACTTACTTCATTTTATTTGTAAATAAATGTAATGGGTTTTTTTACTCAGAGCTAGAAATAAATTTTGACTTTCCATTCGAGCAAGACACACACACGCAAAATTCAGGACAGTTGAGAGAGCAATCAAACCAACAAATGGAACTCATACAGGAGGAAACAATAGAGAAGGGAATTAAACAATGAGAAGGACTATTAAAGAACAGCTCCATGGATTTGGACATGCCACAGAAACATCCTTGCCCCAACCTCTCTGTGCCTCTTTCATCCCACTGGAAGAAATTACGCCATGATTTATGTTGAAGGCACTGTTTCCCTGACATTTTAAAGGAACAGAATATTCTGGATCTTCCCTTTCTTAGTTAATACACATGCACACCCTCACACAAAACATATGTTAATAACTTCAGACCACAAATTTAATTTATCTCAGCTTTCCACCTGACATCATTCCTTGTCATGTGGCGCATACCCATCCGTAAACAAAATGGGGATTCATTTCCATAGCAACAGCGAGTGGGACTTTGATCAGCTCCAATGATTATTTGTAGGCACACACGTCTACAGATATCAAAATCCTAACTGAAGGCTGATTACCTTTTTTTTTTTTTTTTTTTTAAATGAAAGCTGCTCAGTTAGTTTATATGTACAAGAAGGAATGCAAGTAAAGGCACCTAAAAAATACCTCTGGACGGCAATGGAAGCCATTGGCCATTAGCTTGGTGTCACTTCCAGTTCCTTGGGAATATAGTAATTCCTAATATGTATAATCTGATGTATGTGTCCTGTGGCCAATAAAGTATTTTCTTTGTGTTCCTTGGCAGATGTGCGGGTTCAGGCTGCACATGCAGGTGTTTGGGGGCTGGCTCATGTGGGATGTGGAGAGGTGGTAGCCTGTGGCTTGACAGAAAAAGAGAAAAAAAATCTGAACAATGTGTTGAAAAAGACTCCAGTCAGAGCTGCACAGGACCAGCTGTTTTTTTCTAATTAGAATAACAAGGATAGCACATGCTAAAACGTTTTTTTTTTTTTCAAAAGCAATGAATGCTTCAGGAACTATAAGGGATGAGCTCTAAAACCTATTTAAATGAAGGAATGCTTCAGAAGCCATATGGAGAAGAAAAGGAAAAGGCAAAAGTAGAGAAATGTTTTATTTTTAGCTAAATCTGAAGCACTTCAATTCTTCATCCAATGTTACACAGAAATTATCTTACTTTTAAACTTCCAAAAATGTCAGTGCTGATGCTTATTGTATCATGGCTTAAACAAGATATTTCAAACACTTAGTGCATTTCAGTGGGGTGTTCTTGCAGGCATTGTAAATTCCATTCTATACCCTGAACATGCACAGAGATATATCCCCTATGATATATATCTGGTAATGTATGAGGGCTGCACATAATGAAGTATGTGACAAACACTCAAAACACACCCTCTATCATCAGTCTTTTCTTCTCTTCTCTCTCTATTTTTTTTTTTTTTTTTTTTTTTTTTTTCCTTCCCCTTCCACTTCTCCTGAAGCACTCATGAGTCCAAACTTTGACTACAGGAATAACATTTGTAACAACTACGGCATTCTGGACATCTGCACTGTTAGAGTACTTTAGAATAAAGTCACATGGCCATAGGGAAATTTCACAGAATTCAAATCACAGTGACTTGCCAAGGTGTATAACGAGTTTGTTTTCAGCTGTTCTTCTCATGAATAATTACCAAGCAGGCATATCCTAAAGCTAGCACAAGCTGTCAGTTCACCAGAAATATTCAATATTTAAAACAGAATTTCGAATTTAGAATTTCATAAATGAAAATAATTACAGCACAGGCAAAATAACACAGTTCAAGTGCTGTCAGGTACTTCTTGCCTTTCCACGAGGCTTCCCACAACCAGACGTTGCAGTCACATTAAATTATTTTTACAATGTAAAGAAAATTATGCAAATGCAAGAGGAACTGCAAGGATCTTCTTTTCGCCCAGAACTAATACTTTGCTCTCATTTTCCTGACTATTCCTTCACCAAGCACAGAAAGAGATAACAGAGTACAATCCCAAGACTTCCATCTGTTTCGGTCCCTTTGGATCAAATGCGCGCCGTGTATTTTGCCGTCTGCAGAGCCAACAGCCGTGCTGTTGGAGCTGGACAGGAGGGAGGAGAGACGGGAATGAGGTGGAAGTGCAGGAGATGGGATTTCCAAGCCTCCCTGAGACCCTTCAGCCCAGGCAGGGCCCTACAGGACGCACAGCCCTCGCAGTGCCCACGGGAGAGGCTTTGGGAAGGATTTCAGCCGTCGGTGTCCACCTGCCCCACACACCCGCGGCACCAGGAGAAGGGACCGAGGCCAGTGGG
This sequence comes from Oxylabes madagascariensis, assembly GCA_013400675.1. NCBI lineage: Eukaryota > Metazoa > Chordata > Aves > Passeriformes > Timaliidae > Oxylabes > Oxylabes madagascariensis. The sequence continues at coordinate 103,378 of VYZR01029960.1, forward strand.
AGCAGCTCAAGGACCGGGATCTCACAGCCCCTCCAACAGTCCCTGGGATGCCTCTGTCCCACCAGCAAACAGCAGCTCCCATCCCTGCCATTTCGGGGTTTGCATCCCAAAGGGATGATTGTCAGCCAAGAGAAAAGCGCTCGCCTTTCACACAGGGCTTAATATCGGCACATTATTCTAATATTATGAAAATCTTTATTGCAGCTTGAATAATGCCCTGAAATAGATATTGTGCTGGTTAATAAATTACATTTTCAAATGAGAGAGATTTTATCACCAAAACATCTCATGATTAATTTCTAATGTGAAGCTTACGGCCCGAACTTAAAACATTTGATTTTGCATTTGTGTTCAAAGGTTGAGCACTTAGTAAAGTTTTTATAAGAAACTTGCTGAATTTTTTTCTCCATATTGAAAAAAAAAATCACTAACCTGTTAATCCACTATAACTTCATAACCTCAATTACAGCTCTTGAGATGAAGGTGATTAAAACTAAGTATTTTCCCCTACTTTCAAAGAGCAGGTCACACCTTCCAAAGAAATCCTGTTTCAAATTTTGCAATGATACATTAAGGGCACTAATTAGAATTGGTCAGAAATGTTCCATAAGATGTTTCCCTATTTCTCAGCCAGTTCTAACTATAACTGCTTGGAGTTACGACATCTCGAGTAGTAGCACTGAAGTAAATAGTGTTATTTCTATAGGAAGCAAGAGGAGATAACATAAAACTGTGTGTGCTATGAGAAAAACATAGGGTATTAAAATTGGGAAGTCACAGCTCCCAAATTAAAGTAGGGGCCATGAGACCAAACTTCTGCTTGAATAATTTTTTTTAATTAATAATTTATATTAATCAGCATTTTGCTGAACTTGGCCCACTGCTAAGATTTGTGGCCCCATTTTCAAATACCTGTGACTAATTTGCTGTTGTTGCTCGTGGGCAGCCCATGCTCCATCTAAAGCCATTCTCAAATGACCAAATCAATAAATTCAGGTGCCAGAGTTCACAGGGAAAAGCTGCAACTCCCTTTCTCCATTTTTCTGGATATGTTCAAGTCTCAAGGACTAAGATCTAATTTTTTTAGTTGATTATTTCCAAGATCAACACAGCACCGCAAATATGCTTATACAGTTGGCATTCATTTTGTTAACATTCTCAAGAAATTAATCAAAATTTTGCTTTTCTGACTGCCAGCCAATCAATAATCAAACAATATATTATTTACAATGAGTTGAAAAAACGAGCATAAAAGAAACAAAGGAAATTGAACACCAGACAAAAATATGCACAATTCAGCCTTTAAAATTCTATTATTTGCCAGAATGTGTGTTTAATTTTAGGCATAAAAATTAGCCCAGACTAATGATTTTGTAACCCTTCTCAAGTGGCTGAACAGGTTGGCTCGTATTATTTCCTAAGTACATTTTGAGTGGAAACACAGCAGCTGTAAATGGGGTAAGCAAAGCCCACAGCAGCACCAGATTCCTGGGCCTGGTGATGAGGTAGAATTAAAAGCAAAATTAAAAATAAAATTATTTGTTCATTTGGAAAAATTATCACTCCTGCCTAAAGATCACCCTCTGTTCCATTTTGAAATTATTGTCTAAATAAATAAATTCTTGCTGTGAAAAAAGAGTACCTTAGTTTGATCCTAAAATCTGGAAAAAACCCCAAGAAACAGTCTCCCAAATCCCTCTTGTCAATCCTAGCTTTTTTATGGTTTTCCTTCCTTTTTCCTGCAATATTTCTCCAAATTGTATCTGGGGCTGATACTTCCTACCCTGCCTTCCTCCCATGGGGAGCTGGAGCTCCACCCCCTTCTCTTCCTATTTGCAATCCATTTTAATAACTTTGTCTCCTCCAACAAATAAGAATTTTGCCATTGTCTTTAGGGGAACAAGAGGAGATTTTCAGGGAGCTGAGCTGTATAGGTTTTTGTCTCATTTTAATCAGGATGTTGGTTGCACAATTCAATACTGATTGTGTAATCAGAAAGCAAGAAGAAACACAACACAAATGAATTACTATGGAAAAATTGTCCTCATAATGGGGTCATGAAGCATAGAGATATACATTTATAATGCTCTGTCAAATTACATTATGCAAGGAAATAAATTATGTTAAGAGAAAGTATGTTTTAATTACGAGCACAATACTTCTTCAAATTGGGGAAAAATTGCTAACCCTATTATTATTATTATTATTATTATTATTATTATTATTATTATATAAATTTAGCCTCGATATGCACAGAAGTGCCTGCACATCCCCTGCTGTTAAGGAGCCTGTGTGTGCACAAGCACAAAATTTAGGAGTGCTACAGTTTCCAATTATTCTCTTGCCTGTAGTTTTTTCCTGCCCATCAATGTGTAAAAAAAGAGACCCAAACAGTCAGACAACAGCAGTTTGTTGCCATGCACATGACAGCAGTTATGCTGTGCTCTCACTAGGTGTGTGGCTCATAAAGTAGATTATTCAAATCACACAAGTAGAATACAGAATAATAAAATAAAGAGAAAGCATAAGGGTTTGGTTGTTTTGTTTGGTTGGTTTTTTTTTTGGGGGGGGGAGGTGGTGCTTAGTTTTCTTCTTTTTAATCCAAACAGACATTTAAAGAAGAGCATCCTTGTGAGAAAGAGGATGTTGTCAGGTTACACAATTCACCTTATAATTGTTAACGAAGTCTGAGTAAGTGCAAAGGCAAAGACAAACTTTATATAATCTATTATAAAGAACGGATATCCATCATAATACCACAGGTATTAGCCCTGCCTGCCTGTTAGATAAATTTAAAGATCTTATCCATCTTTAAAAACTTTGATTTTTCCATATTTTTCCAGTTTGGTCGCAAATCAAATCACAGTTGCTCGAAGAGCTGAGTATAAAAGAGACATGACTTTGCTTCCTCAGCCTGGCCACACAATTAACCCCAAAGCAACAACCACCAAAAAAAGGCTCAGCCCCACAGCTGTGTCCAGGGGAAAGGGAGTCCCTCCTCCCAGCCCCATTTTGCTGGGATAACAACAAACAGCTTGGAAAAGACACAGGAATAGAAACCTTGGAAATAATCAGCCTTTGCTTCAGCACTCCTGTGAAGACCCTGAGTACACGAGGAGGAGGAAAACACATAGGAAAGGGGAAGTTTGGCCATGTACGTCTCGACCCAAAATTTATTTTTATTTGTTAAATTATTGCTTAAAAAGGAATTTAAAAATCCTTGCCAGCTTTTGGACGTGTACCCTGCTCACCCAAAGGGTTCATGAATACACTAAAGCATCTTTCTTACCACAAGGTGGCATCTTCTTATTTTTGTATGAAACATTTGAATATTTACATAATTTGAATAATTTTCGACACCTGAACGTTTCTGATTTTTTTTTTTTTGTTTTTTTTTTTTTTTTTTTTTTTTTTTTTTTTTTTTTTTTTTTTTTTGTGACAGCCATTTAACATCAGTGCCGATACCCAGTGATGTTAGACTTCACCACATAAATGCTCCTGGATGTTTCTGTGGCTGCTTTTCATGGACCTGTTCACAGCCACCACACATACACTGAATCCCCCCCTCAACAATGTGCTGACAACACTCACAGGAAACCACAAATACTCCTTGAAAATTCCAGGGCAAGGGATATTAAGAATTTACAGCACATGTTCAAAATGCTGAGCTTTCTCCCCAAACTCCTATTGAAAAAGCACATGACTGGATATCTCAGCATGCAGATACTTTAAAATATAACACAGAAACCCACTACAGCCAGGGAACTTTACACTCCAGAGTCTGTAACATAACTCAAACCAATTCTACAAACACAGGAAAATGCATAAAAAGCATCAGCAGGGTTTTGTTCAAATCTGCCCAGATCACTACTAATAAAACCCGTATGAGAAGTAAAAAGGGAAAAGTTTAAAGCCTGTCTCCAACAACTTTCATTTTGCACAGTCACTGGTCTCCTTCCAAAGGTGAAGATTTTCAGCTCATCAAGAGCACAATGTCCAGTGACAATGTTCAACTTAACACAAGCGGGAATTACTGCACAAAGTGAGAAATCAGAGTACTGAGTTCCCATGACAGAACTCAATCTGACCCCGCTGCTCTGAACTTGCTTTAAAAGCAAAAGAGAGAAAAGGAGATTTTTATTTTTCACATACTACAAGTT